>LR778285.1:2074296-2085707 GCA_902810595.1 Coregonus sp. 'balchen' | reverse complement strand
GTGCAGCTCGCGGCACTGATGGAACGACAGGATATATAACCGTTCCCTGTGTCGCGCGCAGGTAACCGCTTCTATTACTCCGGTGTTTTTCCCCTGGTGCATAATGGGCTCTGAACGATCCTTTATTTTCCCACGGTGCGTCCAACCGGTCAGAGATACATCTGAAGCAATCTGTCGGCGCGCACTTCTCTTCTCCGTGGAAGACTGGAGATTGCACCTCCCTCCCTCCCTCTCTCTTTCTTTTATTTTTATCTGCCTCTTTTCCTGGCTGCTCTCTCTCTCTCTTTCTTTTATTTTTATCTGCCTCTTTTCCTGGCTGCTCTCTCTCTCTCTTTCTTTTATTTTTATCTGCCTCTTTTCCTGGCTGCTCTCTCTCTCTCTTTCTTTTATTTTTATCTGCCTCTTTTCCTGGCTGCTCTCTCTCTCTCTTTCTTGTATTTTTATCTGCCTCTTTTCCTGGCTGCTCTCTCTCTTCCTCTATCCAGCGCTGCTATTTTCTCATTCAGTCCACCAGAGGACATTATTAGCTAAAGGCATGTGATGAGAGCGACGGACTAAATAATTGATTGTGTTCTCGTCTTTCAAGCGAACTGGGCTCAATAACTGGAGAGTGTTGATCATTTACCTCACTACGTGGCTGTTGACTGTTAAGTTATTTTACTGGATGCTGCTGTGGTGTTTCTGTGTTGCTAATAGCCGACCAGAGGTGTGTACTGGAGCCTATTGTGTGTTGGGTTTCGTCTGTTCTTTCCCCACACTCACATCTCTGTCCCCTTCTCTCCCCTCTCTCTCCTCTTCTCTCTCCCTCTCCTTCCACTCTCCCCTCTCTCTCCCCCTTCTCCTCTCTCTCCCCACTCTCCCTCCTGTCTCCCCCACTCTCTCTCTCTCCCCTACTCTCTTTCCTCTCCTCCCCTCCCTACCCCAGACACCGTGTTCCATGCCTCTCCTCTGCCGGGGCCTCGTCATTGATGGGCAACCACTTGGACCGTATCACCCATCTCAGCTACAGCGAGCTGCCAACCGGCGATCCGTCCGGAGTGGAGAAAGAGGAACTCAGGGTCGGCGTAGCCTACTTCTTCTCCGACGAAGAGGAAGAGGTGGATGTTACTTATTTGTATATATTTTGTTTTGTCTGTCTTGTGTGTATTCCATCGAGGACCACGTTGGAAACAAGTGGCATCGCTTTAACCCTCAAGCTACCAACATATTTTAACACATTGATTACCTTACTGGGGTCAATTTTACCACGAGAAGAAACTATTGGGGAAAAAATCATAGTAAAATCATACAATCATAGTAAAATATCAATGTATGTCTTATCAAAACATCCTTAGACATATGATTCATGTTATCTGAAATGACCAAAACAGACTGTTATTTTAGCAAAATTACAGGTCATTTGCATATTTTGTCAAATGAAAATATGCATTTTTCCTTTTTATGCAGCTTTTTCTCAATGTACAAGCCACATTAGTACTAATAAGCTAATTGACCATCATTAGTATCATTAAGTTTTCCGAATTTTTCAGTAAATAATAATTTTGTCATATTCATGTGGTAAAAACTATTGCCATTTAAAGGGGCATGTACACCAACATTTGAAATATACTTAATTTTACTGACAAAAAAAGGCTCAATTCACTTCAAAAAGGGATCCTGAGAGACCAAAAAATATGGCTTTGTTTTCTTTATTTACCCAACAGCCAGCATTTGCATCGCTGTTAGTGAAACAATAGAGGTGGTAGGGGCTATGGCGGCATTCTTCAAAAGCATGTCCACATCTTGTAAATCACTTCAAACCCAATTATATGTCACCCAAAATATCATAACAAGTTGCACATATATAATATTGGCGGATATTATAGGAATTCTGGTATTTATATCACATTTTCCTTGGAATAACTATTTTTCTGAGAATAAACACCAATACAGCAGTATGTGTCCATTCAGAGAGTAGCTGCTTTCTGTACTACAGTTCTACTAATAATTCATACCACTGACAGCCTTTTATGAGCTGTTTTGACTGCAACTAAGCATATATCTAAGATGAATTAGATTTGCACACAGTCATACCCAGTTATAACCAGTCATACCCAGTTATAACCAGTTATAACCAGTTATAACCATAAGGTGCTCCATCTCTCCAGATGATTTGTCTGGCTGGTCCAAATCCCTGACCCGTATCATTTATTATTATTAGCGTGTATTGTTTTGTATCGTTAGATACTACTACACTGTTGGAGATAGGAACACAAGCATTTCTCTCCACCCGCAATAACATCTGCAAAATATGTGTACGCAACAAATAACATTTTATTTCATTTGATTTATTGGTGTGTATTCTCTGAAAAGTAGTTATTCTAAAACATTTTAAAAAGTGTTTGAATCCAGGTTTGTCTGGAGATGTAATACCACCCCCTGAGGATATGCATAGCTTGATATTACGTCTCCAGACAAACCTGGATTCAAATACTTTTTTAAATGTTTTAAGAATAACTACTTTTCAGAGAATACACACCAATAAATAAAATAAAATAAAATGTTATTGGTTGCGTACACATATTTTCCAGATGTTATTGCGGGTGGAGAGAAATGCTTGTGTTGCAATGTCCAACAGTGTAGTAGTATCTAACGATACAAAACAATACACGCTAATAATAAAAAGAAAATAAAAGAAAATGTAGAAATATGAGAATGAGCAATTTCAGAGAATACACTGAGTGGACAAATCATTAGGAACACCTGCTCTTTCCATGACATAGACTGACCAGGTGAAAGCTATGATCATTTATTGATGTCACCTGTTAAATCCACTTCAATCAGTGTAGATGAAGGGGAGGAGACAGGTTAAAGAAGGATTTGGTTGTATTTTTTATTTTATATTTTTTTCTCACCAATTGGTGAGAGCCATGCATCCTCCATTCTTGTCCCATCGCTGCAACTCCCCTATGGACTCGGGAGAGGTGAAGGTCGAGAGCCATGCATTGTCCGAAACACGACCCTGCCAAGCCGCACTGCTTCTTGACACACTGCTCACTTAACCTGGAAGCCAGCCGCACCAATGTGCCGGAGGAAACACCGTCCAGCTGGCGACCAAAGTCAGCTTGCAGGCACCCGGCCCGCCACAAGGAGTTGCTAGAATGCGATTGGACAAGGAAATCCTGGCCGGCCAAACCCTCTCCCTAACCCGGAGGACGCTGGGCCAATTGTGTGTCGTCTCCCGGTCACGGCCGGCTGTGACACAGCCTGGGATCGAACCCAGGTCTGTAGTGACGCCTCATGGGTCTCCCTGCGATGCAGTGCCTTAGACCGTTGCACCACTCGGGAGGCCCTAAAGAAGGATTTTTAAACCTTGAGACAATTGAGACATGGATTGTGTGTGTGTGTCATTCAGAGGGTGAATGGGCAAGACAAAATATTTAAGAGCCTTTGAACGGGGTATGGTGGTAGGTGCCAGGCGCACCGGTTTGTGTCAAGAACTGCAACGCTGCTGGGTTTTTCACGCTCAACAGTTTCCTGTGTGTATCAAGAATGGTCCACCACCCAAAGGACATCCAGCCAACTTGATACAACTGTGGGACGCATTGGAGTCAACATGGGCCAGCATCCCTGTGGAACGCTTTCGACACCTTGTAGAGTAAATGCCCCAATGAATTGAGGCTGTTCTGAGGGCAAACGGGGGTGCAACTCAATATTAGGAAGGTGTTCCTAATGTTTTGTACACTCAGTGTATATGATGGTGTGTATAGACAATATGGACAGTATATGAATAGAAAAGGTGTGTACAGCAGTAGTTATATAGGATGAACCATGACTAGAATACAGTATATACATGTGAAGTGGGTAAAACAGTATCTAAACTTTATTCAAGTGGCCAGTGTTCAATCACTATGTACATAGGGCAGCAGTCTCTAAGGTGCAGGGTTGAGTAACCGGGTGGTAGCCGGCTAGTAACAGTGACTAAAGTTCAGGGCAGGGTACTGGGCAGAGGCCAGCTAGTGGTGACTATTTAACTTTCCGATGGCCTGGAGAAAGAAGCTGTTTTTCAGTCTCTCGGTCCCAGCTTTGATGCACCTGTACTGTCTCCGCCTTCTAGATGGTAGCGGGGTGAACAGGCCTTGGCTCGGGTGGCTGAGGTCCTTGATGATCTTCTTGGCCTTCCTGTGCTGTAGGTGTCCTGGAGGGCGGGTAGTTTGCCCCTGGTGATGCGTTGGGCAGACCGCACCACCCTCTGGAGAGCCCTACGGTTGCGGACGGTGCAGTTTCCATACCAGGCGGTGATACAGCCCGACAGGATGCTCTCAATGGTACATCTGTAAAGGTTTATGAGGGTCTTAGGGGCCAAGACACATTTCTTCAGCCTCTTCACCACACTGTCTGTGTGGATGGACCATTTCAGATTGTCAATGATGTGCACGGCGAGGAACTTGAAGCTTTCCACCGTCTCCACTGTGGCCCCGTCAATATGGATGGGGGCGTGCTCTCTCTGCTGTCTCCTGTTGTCCACGATCAACTCCTCCGCTTTGTTGACGTTGAGGGGAGAGGTTATTTTCCTGGCACCACTCCGCCAGGGCTCTCACCTCCTCCCTGTAGGCTGTCACGTCGTGGTTGGTAATCAGGCTTACCACTGTTGTGTCGTCTGCAAAATTTGATGATTTAGTTTGAGACGTGTGTGGCCACGTAGTCATGGGTGAACAGGGAGTACAGGAGGGGGTTGAGCACACACCCTTGTGGAGCCCCCGTTCTGAGGATCAGCATTGAGGTGTTGTTGCATGCCTTCACCACCTGGGGCCGGCTGGTCAGGAAGTCCAGGACCCAGTTGCACAGGGCAGGTTTCAGACCCAGGGCCCCGAGCTTAGTGATGAGCTTGGAGGGTACTATGGTGTTGAAGTCTGAGCTGTAGTCGATGAACAGCATTCTTACATAGGTATTCCTCTTGTCCAGATGGGATAGGGCAGTGTGCAGTGCGATGGCGATTGCATAATCTGTGGATCTGTTGGGGCGGTATGCAAATTGTAGTGGGTCTAGGGTGTCAGGTAAGGTAGAGGTGATATGATCCTTGACTAGCCTCTCAAAGCCCTTCATGATGACAGAGGTGAGTGCTACGGGGCGATAGTCATTTAGTTCAGTTACCTTCGCTTTCTTGGGTACAGGAACAATGGTGGACATCTTGAAGCAAGTGTGGACAGCAGACTGGGATAGGGAGAGATTGACTATGTCCGTAAACACTCCAGCCAGCTGGTCTGCACATGCTCCGAGGACTTGGCTAGAGATGCCGGCTGGGTTAACACGCTAACATTTCTTACTCATGTCGGCAATGGAGAATGAGAGCTCACCTCCAAAGCGTGCAAAGAAGATGTACAGTATAGCTTGTCCGGGAGCATGGCGTCGGTGTCCGCGACGTGGCTGGTTTTCCCGTCATAATCGGAGATTGTCTGGAGTCCCTGCCACATATGTCTCGTGTCTGAGCCGTTGAATTGCGACTCCACTTTGTCTCTGTACTGATGTTTTGCCTGATTGATTGCCTTACGGAGGGTAAAGCAGGGCCGTTTTTTACTAGTCCATGTTCCCAGTCACCTTGCCGTGGTTAAATGCGCTGGTTCGCACATTCAGTTTTGCGCGAATGCTGCCATCTATCCACGGTTTTTGTTTTGCATAAGTCCTATTCATCACAGTGGGAACAACATCCTCTATGCACTTCCTGATGAACTCAATCACTGAGTCGGTATATACGCCAATGTTATTCCAGATGCAGCCCAGTCCGTGTGATCAAAACAATCTTGAAGCATTGATTCTGATTGGTCAGATCAACATTGAACAGTCCTTACCAAGGGTACTTCCTGTTTAAGTTTCTGCCTATAGGAAGTCCAAATATTAAGTTATATTAAGTTCTGCTTTTCTGATGTATCAAATACTTATGTCATGCAATAAAATGCAAATTAATTACTTAAAAATCATACAATGTGATTTCCTGGATATTTGTTTTAGATTCCGTCTCTCACAGTTGAAGTGTACCTATGATAAAAATTACAGATCTCTAAATGCTTTGTAAGTAGGAAAACCTGCAAAATCGGCAGTGTATCAAATACTTGTTCTCCCCACTGTATGTAGGGAAAAGTCAGTTATGAATTATTCTGTCTTGGTTAAAAACAATTTGTCATCCAGTAGGCTTTGATTACATTTCCTATATACTCGCCGGAAATTCTGTAAGAGTAATGTGTATACCAATTATTTGATGGTCTGACCGCATTCTGTCCCCTATCAATATTCTTTTTACTTTTGGTGCCAGCTAAAATGACATAAGAAAGTAGACAAGACGACTAGCTTGATTGAGCCTCCGCCATGTATATCTCACTAAGTCAGGATATTTAAGCCTCCATATACAGTGATATACAATTCTAACATTAACCCTGTAGTGGAGGGCTAAAGGACTGTGTTATTCTGAGGTTACTGGTTCGGTTTGGGTGTGTTCGCCTCCAGGCGTCAGTCAGATGATGGCAAGACACAGTTACCGGTGGTTACTTGTAGTTTACTTGGAGGAATAACAGTATATACAGTGCATTCAGAAAGTATTCAGACACCTTCCTCTTTTCCACATTTTGTTACGTTACAGCCTTATTCTAAAATGGATTTTGTCATCAATGTATTAAAAATAAAAAACAGAAATACCTTATTACAGCTTATTTACATAAGTATTCAGACCCTTTGCTAATTGAGCTCAGGTGCATCCTGTTATCATTGATCATCCTTGAGATGTTTCTACAACTCGATTGGAGTTCACCTGTGGTAAATTCAATTGATTGGACATGATTTGGAAAGGCACACACCTGTCTATATAAGGTCCCTGAGTTGACAGTGCATGTCAGAGCAAAAACCAAGCCATGAGGTCGAAGGAATTGTCCGTAGAGCTCCAAGACAGGATTGTGTCGAGGCACAGATCTGGGGAAGGGTACCACAAAATGTCTGCAGCATTGAAGGTCCCCAAGACCAAAGTGGCCTCCATAATTCTTAAATGGAAGAAGTTTGGAACCACCAAGACTCTTCCTAGAGCTGGTCGGCCGGCCAAACTGAGCAATTGGGGGAGAAGGGCCTTGGTCAGGGAGGTGACCAAGAACCCGATGGTCACTCTGACAGAGCTCCAGAGTTCCTCTGTGGAGATGGGAAAACCTTCCAGAAGAACAACCATCTCTGCAGCACTCCACCAATCAGGCCTTTATGGTAGAGTGGCCAGACGGAAGCCACTCCTCAGTAAAAGGCACATGACAGCCCACTTGGAGTTTGCCAAAAGGCACCTAAATGACTCTCAGACCATGAGAAACAAGATTCTCTGGTCTGATGAAACCAAGATTGAACTCTTTGGCCTGAATACCAAGCGTCACGTCTGGAGGAAACCTGGTACCATCCCTACGGTGAAGCATGGTGGTGACAGCATCATGCTGTGGGGATGTTTTTCAGCGTCAGGGACTGGGAGACTAGTCAGGATCGAGGGAAAGATGAACGGAGCAAAGTACAGAGAGATCCTTGATGAAAACCTGCTCCAGAGCGCTCAGGACCTCAGACTGGGGCGAAGGTTTACCTTCCAACAGGACAACGACCCTAAGCACACAGCCAAGACAACGCAAGAGTGGCTTAGGGACAAGCCTCTGAATATCCTTGAGTGGCACAGCCAAAGCACGGATTTGAACCCGATCGAACATCTCTGGAGAGACCTGAAAATAGCTGTGCATCAACGCTCCCCATCCAACCTGACAGAGCTTGAGAGGATCTGCAGAGAAGAATGGGAGAAACTCCCCAAATACAGGTGTGCCAAGCTTGTAGCGTTATACCCAAGAAGACTCGAGGCTGTAATCGCTGCCAAAGGTGCTTCAACAAAGTACTGAGTAAAGGGTCTGAATATTTTTGAAAAAACTGTTTTCTTTGTCATTATGGGGTATTGTGTGTAGAACAAAACTATTTTATCCATTTTAGAATAAGGTTATAACGTAACAAAATGTGGAAAAAGTCAAGGGATCTGAATACTTTCTGAATGCACTTTATCTATAATATTAGTAAATTCCTTAAGTGCATGAGGGTGATAGTTTGTAGTGTGATTTCCTTTACGGTCCATTGAGGTACTTAAAACCATATTATATAATCTCTCACCATAATAATTGGCTGCTCCAAGACATCTCCGACAGAGCAGACGAATACGGAGTGGGCTTTTAGTCCGACTCAGGAGACGTGCATACCATCCACTGCTTACCATCCACTGCATACCATCCACTGCATACCATTCACTGCATACCATCCACTGCATACCATCCACTGCATACCATCCACTGCATTCCATCCACTGCATACCATCCACTGCTTACCATCCACTGCTTACCATCCACTGCATACCATCCACTGCATACCATCCACTGCATACCATCCACTGCATTCCATCCACTGCATACCATCCACTGCTTACCATCCACTGCATACCATCCACTGCATACCATCCACTGCATACCATCCACTGCATACCATCCACTGCATACCATCCACTGCATACCATCCACTGCTTCTGAGTATTTTACTCACTAATGTTCAGTCCATGGACAATAAAGTAGACGAGCTCAGGGCAAGGATTATTATTATATTATATTATATTATATTATATTATAAGGATCTCTTTCCAGAGAGACGTCAGGGACCGTAACATACTGTGTTTCGCGGAATCATAGCTCTCTCCGGATATACTGTCCCCGTCCATACAGTCAGCTGGGTTCTCAGTACATCGCACGCCGGATATACTGTCCCCGTCCATACAGTCAGCTGGGTTCTCAGTACATCGCTCTCCGGATATACTGTCCCCGTCCATACAGTCAGCTGGGTTCTCAGTACATCGCACGCCGGATATACTGTCCCCGTCCATACAGTCAGCTGGGTTCTCAGTACATCGCGCGGACAAGAAAAAATAACTCTCCGGTAAGAAGAAAGGCGGTGGTGTATGTTTCATGATTAACTACTCATGGTGTGATTGTGGTAACATACAGCAACTCAAGTCCTTTTGTTCTCACGATCTGGAATACCTCACTATCAAATGCCAACTGCATTACCTCCCAAGAGAATTCTCTTCTGTCATCGTCACGGCCGTGTATATTTCTCCTCTACACCAATCTGTGTATCTGAGTTCTGTGTTGCAGTTCTATCAAGTATTTATACCAGTGGCAGACTATCTTTACCATTGGCAGATTTTTATATGCACATAAGGTAATTTTGGTTTTGTACACAGTCATACGATACGTGGTATGGGAAAGTCCAATCTCGGGTGAGTCCATGGGGAGCGATATCTCTCCAGATAATCAGTCTATCTGGTCTAAATCACTGATACATGTTCCCCTCCACCCTCTGATGATATGGATAACTTGTTATTACATCTCCAGAGAAACCTAGGTTCAAATAAAGCTCCTATTTATCAAATTACTAAAGGCGAGAATTAGGTGTTTTTGGTTGGGGTCAAAATGACCCCAAATTACTTACATTTGTAAAAAGTCCATATTGAAATACAAAGTCTAAATAATGATTTATTTGAAGAATTGAATAAACTACCTTTAGCCTATGATAAAACAAATGCCTCTGGGGTCAAAATGACCCCGGTTGGTAGCTTGAGGGGTTTTGTATCCCTGGGCTACTCAGGCTACCATTATGTCAGATCGTGAAATGCACGTTTAAATACATTTTTACCTGGCCAAATTATTAGATGGCCTTCCAAAAAATACTCTTTTTTTTTTTACGCACTGAAAAAATCATCGTGGACCAGATTGACGAGCTCTCCCCACTATGTATTTTTTCTGCAATGAGGATTCACCCTCTTAGGAGAATCATTTGTAACGTATCTGCAGAAACACGTTGTTTTGAGCAACAACAAAAAAAACAGTATAGCAATCTGCCAATCAGGGGGAGCCAAATGAACGGCTCTTTCACCGATGTGATTCGGTTCCCGACGTTCACCAAAAAGATCAGTTCAAAAAGAGCCGTTCATTCGCGAACGACCCATCACAAATGACAAATAAACTTTGATTTGATTTGCCTGCTATTTGTGACTGCTGATGTAAAAAAAGGGCTCTCTAAAATACATTTGATTGATTGATTTGATTGAAAATACATTTGATTGAAAATACATTTGATTGAAAATACATTTGATTGAAAATACATTTGATTGATTGATGATTTGATTCTAGGTGGACGACGGAGGAGGAGGAGGAGGCGGTTACATCAAGGACCCTTGCCCCAGCCAGGAGGGCCCCGGGGCGGTCAGCGAGCTGGAGTACTCCGCCTTCTGCTCCCAGGAATGCATCTTCTCCAAGCTCCGCGAAAACCAGGACTTGAATGTGTACTCCGCCAAAACGTTGCTCTCCATGTGCTCTCCAGGGGACCTTGTGGAGCTAGTATCCACCTCCCAGGCACCTCACTGGGCTGTGTACGAGCTCAACGACCAGGTGATACACCTGCATGAGGGGGAGATACGGAAGGACAGCCTGACTGAGATAGGACAGGGCCGGCACGGACGGATAGTGAACAGCCGCTACCGCTTCCGACCGCTGCCCTCCGACCTGGTTGTGCAGAACGCCGCCGAGCACCTCGGCCTGAACAGCGGGGAGATCTGCTGGACCAACTCAGAGAGCTTCGCCGCTTGGTGCCGCTTCGGGAAGCGGGAGTTTAAGAAGGGAGGCGAGGCACACTCGGCGCAGCAGCAGTACTTTCTCAAAGTGCACTTTGGCGCCGGAACTCGGAGTGGACACGCACACACGCTGGTGTTCCGTAGCCTCGAAGACATGATCTGGGAGCGCAGGCGCGTGGACGCCAGCGGGATTCTGAAGGAGTTGTCTTTAGGGGTCAATGGTGGGAAGGAGTGATTGATTTTGGAATTCTAATTGAAATGATAGCCTGTTCCTCTCTCTTCTCCTCATATATACACACACACACACACACACACACACACACACACACACACACAGCAAGAGAGAGAGAAAGAGAGGAAGGATTGTTGTGTATGGCTGTCTGCATGCCGCGGGCAGACTGAGGACGGCTGCTCTGTAACTCTGTTAACACTGAGACAGATGTTGTGATCATCCTGCCTATGAGAAGAAGAGGAAATAATACTAAACCATTTTGTGGTCATGTAGACATTGACGACTGCTCTTGCTTGTTAGAGAGCAGTTTCTCTCCACCTCTGACAAGTCACCCTGTACCTTTAAATGCCACATAGCACACGACTCCACTCGCTTGTTTTTTTATTAAGGGTAACGGAATTGTCTGCTCTCTCTCTCTCTCTCTCTCTCTCTCTGCATGCTGCTGCTGCGGCAGACTACGGCAAGAGAGAGAGAAAGAAAGAGGGACAGAGAAGGAGAGATGTTTGTTGGATTGCTCCGGTTCTATTTTTT
>LR778285.1:1986796-2071796 GCA_902810595.1 Coregonus sp. 'balchen' | reverse complement strand
AGCAGATGCTTTAGAACAGCAGCCTGTACGGGGGAGGTGTGCAGCAGATGCTTTAGAACAGCAGCCTGTACGGGAAAGGTGTGCAGCAGATGCCCTAGAACAGCAGCCTGTACGGGGGAGGTGTGCAGCAGATGCCCTAGAACAGCAGCCTGTAAGGGGGAGGTGTGCAGCAGATGCTTTAGAACAGCAGCCTGTAAGGGGGAGGTGTGCAGCAGATGCCCTAGAACAGCAGCCTGTACGGGGGAGGTGTGCAGCAGATGCCCTAGAACAGTAGCATGTACGGGGGAGGTGTGCAGCAGATGCTTTAGAACAGCAGCCTGTACGGGGGAGGTGTGCAGCAGATGCCCTAGAACATCAGCCTGTACGGGGGAGGTGTGCAGCAGATGCCCTAGAACAGTAGCCTGTACGGGGGAGGTGTGCAGCAGATGCCCTAGAACAGTAGCATGTACGGGGGAGGTGTGCAGCAGATGCCCTAGAACAGCAGCCTGTACGGGGGAGGTGTGCAGCAGATGCTTTAGAACAGCAGCCTGTACGGGGGAGGTGTGCAGCAGATGCCCTAGAACATCAGCCTGTACGGGGGAGGTGTGCAGCATATGCCCTAGAACAGTAGCCTGTACGGGGGAGGTGTGCAGCAGATGCTTTAGAACAGCAGCCTGTACGGGGGAGGTGTGCAGCAGATGCCCTAGAACATCAGCATGTACGGGGGAGGTGTGCAGCAGATGCCCTAGAACAGCAGCCTGTACGGGGGAGGTGTGCAGCAGATGCCCTAGAACATCAGCCTGTACGGGGGAGGTGTGCAGCAGATGCCCTAGAACAGTAGCCTGTACGGGGGAGGTGTGCAGCAGATGCCCTAGAACATCAGCCTGTACAGGGGAGGTGTGCAGCAGATGCCCTAGAACAGTAGCCTGTACGGGGGAGGTGTGCAGCAGATGCTTTAGAACAGCAGCCTGTAAGGGGGAGGTGTGCAGCAGATGCTTTGGAACAGCAGCCTGTACGGGGGAGGTGTGCAGCAGATGCCCTAGAACAGCAGCCTGTAAGGGGGAGGTGTGCAGCAGATGCTTTAGAACAGTAGCCTGTAAGGGGGAGGTGTGCAGCAGATGCTTTGGAACAGCAGCCTGTACGGGGGAGGTGTGCAGCAGATGCCCTAGAACATCAGCCTGTACGGGGGAGGTGTGCAGCAGATGCCCTAGAACAGCAGCCTGTAAGGGGGAGGTGTGCAGCAGATGCCCTAGAACAGCAGCCTGTAAGGGGGAGGTGTGCAGCAGATGCTTTAGAACAGCAGCCTGTACGGGGGAGGTGTGCAGCAGATGCCCTAGAACAGCAGCCTGTACGGGGGAGGTGTGCAGCAGACACTGTAGCCTGATGATTCCTTGACAGGCAGAGACGTGGAACTTATTTTACAGGGGTGTAGGAAAAAATACACTTTTAAGCCTAATTTCTATATTTATCTGCTTAAATTTTTCTAAATTTGATAGGCTATTTTAGTCAACTTGTCTAGTCAAATAGGCCTAGGCTTGCAACTTCTCTACACTCACAACTTGTTGCCCTGGAAGACAAAATAAATGATCCTACATAATAAATCAATCGGTACTCACAAGAATACATTTCTTAAACGATAGAATGAATGCATCAATCCAGTGGTGATTTTAGCACTGTAAATCTTGGTGGAGCAAACTCATTTTTTTATATTTTTTTATGCATGCCAGCAAAGCCACAAGACAACACTAAACAATTCATTAATTGCACTACAACGGTGACAAACGGTGCCCACAAACTGTTAGGGCCTCCATAAAGCTGTCCTAACAGCAGTCCCAACACCTTACCACCGCTACACCTGGCTATCAGCGGAGCCTTGTCTGGCAGCGAAACAGTTCATTCAGCCTCATTTACTGCCTTTTAAAAAAACATAGCTGATATGGCTGACTTGCTTACAGTTTTTCTCAATTGCTAAAACACTAAAACCCCATTGGCTGAACAAAGTTCTCAGTTGCCTGGACTCATTTAGCTAATGATGCAGTCTGTTGCCAATACCTTAAACCATTTCACATGGTAAAACACAATTTTCAGTCTGTTGCCAATACCTTAAACCATTTCACATGGTAAAACACAATTTGCAAATCTCACTTAGACTTTTCAGCAAAACTCTAAACACATTCTCATTCTCAAAACACATTCTGCACTCTAATGCACATTGTCATCCATACTGGTAAACACAAGTGGCAACAATCAAATACAAAATAGAGAACACATGTCATTGATTGAACACAACCACTCAAAATGGGTTTAACCTGTTTCAAATGATGCGACACAACCAATATAAGCCAGTTCAGAGAGCAAACAAGTTGTTGAAGGTGGGAAGGAGAAAGTCTGAGAATGGATAGAAGAAACAATGTGAGACGACGAGGACGAGGACGATGGTGGGCGACGAGGAGGAAGAGGAGGAGGAGGGTAAGAAAGAGGAAGAGGATGACGAAGAGGAAGAGGAAGACAAAGAGTGGAAATATCTGATGAAATTCGACCAATAGTCATAGACCATGTTCTTGTCCATGGACTGACAATGAGGGAAGCAGGACTTAGAGTGCAACCCAATTTGAGCAGATGTTCTGTGTCCACCATAGTAAGACATTCAGAGAAGAGAACAGGTACAGTGTACTACTGTATTTTTGTAATTGCAAATTTACTGTACTACACTATATGCAGCTGTTTCAATAGACGTTTGTAAAGTTAATCACTGTATGTATTGTACTGCATGAATATGTTTTGTAACTGCACAACTACTTTTTGTAGAATTGCAAGGCTGCCACATGCAGGTGGAAGGACAGCTATATTCACTGGGGAGCAAGAGGCCGTTATAGTTGGCATGGTCCTTCAAGATAATGCAATACGACTCAGAGAAATCCAGGAACGAGTGATACAAGACAACACACACTTCCAGGGAATCGAACAGTGTGAGCATTTCCACAATTGACCGTGTCCCCGTCGTAACAGGATGCGAATGAAACAAGTATTCAGAGTACCTTTTGAACGCAACTCACCAAGGGTGAAAGAACTGCGAGCTCAGTATGTGCAAGTAAGTGTACATTCAGAAACATCAACGGGCAGTTTATGAACTTGTGCCTCCCTCCATACTCGCCTTTCCTGAATCCGATTGAGGAGTTTTTCTCCTCTTGGAGATGGAAAGTGTATAATAGATAACCCTACACCAGAGTAAATCTGCTGCAAGCCATGGATTTAGCCTGTGGTGATACAGGTGAGGAACCACGTCAGGGCTGGATACGGCACACAAGAGGCTTCTTCCCCCGTTGCCTCAGGAGGGACAATATTGCTTGTGATGTCGACGAAGTGCTCTGGCCTGACCCAGCCCAAAGACAAGAAGAAGCACATTGATCACATGTTTACTCCTTTGATTTTTGTCCCTTGTACAGTTTTTCTCAATTGCTAAAACACAATTTCTGAAACCTTGCTCCATTTCCTGAAAACCTTAAACACAAAACCTCATCTTCAAGCACTATTTACAAAACCTCTGACTCCTCTCGAAAAAATGAAACATTCGCCTCAAAACAGTTTGACCTGTGTTCAAAATCAAACACTGCTCTCAAATCATAAACAAAGTGATCAAAATGATAAACACTCTCAAGCAGTCAGTAAACAATACACCGAAAAATAGAAAACACATTGTTCAAAACATTCAGTTCTCAGGGAGAAGTACATTTTTAATCTCAAAACAAATTTCATATTTTTCCGTCGTTGTCTTTTGATGAACGAAAACATGTTCTATCATAGTAGCTCAAAATGGATCAGAAATTACTACTCTGCTTTGCTCTTTGCAATTTTGTTTTTTGTTCTTCCTCCTCCTTGTACCCCTATTTTTACAGTACTGTGCCCTGCATCTCACAAACTTGTCCTTTGTCTCTGTGATACTGTAATTCTTGTTCTTTGTTGATGTGAACCTGCAACCAGTCAAAATCTATTGAGCAGTCAGTCCTGTTAACAAATGGAAAGCCCAAGGGGACGACGAGCGGATAAGAGGCAATCCGTAATTTAGATTAAGACATTAATGAGCGAGCTAAGACGGACGTAGGCAATATAACTATTTGTTCAGCACGTTTGAAATGTACAGCGACAGAATTCAGAACATGGGCCATTGTTACAGTGTTCTCTCTGTACACCAAGTCAGAACCATAGGATAAATAAAGGGGGCATATAAGCAGACAATGAAATCAAGTCAGAACAGTAGGTTAAGTTATTAGGGGGAAAGGGACCACATTATTAGGGTGAGGCACATGGGCTACTAACAGCTTACTACACAACATACACTTAGTATTACTTTCTTAGCTACAGTATACATATAATTATCTGGATTTATGGTGCTTTCAAGACAACTGGGAACTCGGAAAAACACAAGGTCTAATCAGGATGACGTCAGTGATCTTCAGGTCAGTATACATATCTCCCTGGCATATTACATCATTATGCAGTAGCATAAAATACATTTTTGGACTCAACTTGTTGTGGTGTGCTCACTTGAACAGGAATGTGGCGCAGCGGTCCTTCTGGGCAAATTTTGTCATCAAAGTCTGGCATTCTCTGTATTTATGGTGCTTTCAAGAAAACTGGGAACTCTGAAGAAACAAGGTTGAATCGTGACGTCGGTGATCTTCAGGTCGGAGCTCTAGAAAGAGGCCAGAATTCCCGACTTGGAATTCTGAGTTAGATGACCGTTCAAAATGTATTTTCCCAATCGGAGCTTGTTTTCCTTCGAGTTCCCAGTTCTCTTGAACTCACTGAAGTCTGAGATTTCCCAGCTCCGAGTCTCCAGTTGTTTTGAACGCGGCAGAAGTCATACTGTATTGACAGCATGGCCAATGTATTCAACCTTTTCTGGCCCATGGTGTTACATGTGAATGTTTATCCTTTTAAGCTTGGAAAAGAGACCCTTAAACCGAGACTTGGACCACAGACACACAGACACACTCCACTGAAGAGCAGGCTAGTGATTGCTTTGCAACGCTTGCAGTTAGCCACTGATTCCTTCCAAACCACTCATTGTTGAATTTGAGATTTCCAAATTGTTGTGTAATGTTTCTGTCCAATGTCCGATGAGCACCGATACGTTTTATCTATAATTTATCTTCATATGACAAGGATTGAAAAGGATTTGCCAGTAGATTGTCAACGTGATTTATGATGATGACTGCTTGTCTAGCTTGCTAGCTAAGATTTTGAAGGTATGATGTTGACATGATCAGTCCAATCAAAGCTACGGTAGATATAATGTGATTTGACATCATTTTATCTGTGGCCAATGACCTTGAGCCTTCTTGGATGGGCACTTCTAATGTAAATCTATGGCAGCACCGAAGGGGCTTGAAATTTGTTGCTCTCCCTGTAGATTTTGCGGTGACGTAGTGTCCCCACGAGTGACAGAACACTGAGCCAATCACGGCGCAACTAGAGAACATTACCAACCCCTACGCTCTGTATGTTCCGCTGGCTGCCCCACCACCACAGAAAGCACTGAGCTAGGCTGAAACACCTGCATTTTGGAGCTAAACAGGTGGGTCTCAAAACAGGTGGGGCTCTGCCTCACCTGCCTTGAATGACAGGTCGTCACTGATCAATCATCTAGCTGAAATCTGTAACGCTTTCTCTTTCAATGTTGCTACTCTCGATTGGACCAGGAGAAAACGCAATAGCTTTAAACAGGGTAGCCTAAATATTATTCCCAAAACATTCCCACAAACATTTTCAGATTGAAAGCAGTGAAAATAAAATCCAAGTTTCTGATAAGAATTACATTTGTCATTGATGCATACTTTACATAGTTGAAATACTGACAGCTGTTATGTAAAAGGGTAAATCACTGAATAAGACAGCCATATTCGATACTGAAAAATATAAATCTTACCATATTGCCCCACTCCTTTTCCAGAAAAATAACATTTGGTGTATCATTGTACTACAAGAAATACTTTATTCTGCAGGAGTTCATTTCATTTTAGGCTAAATGTGAGATGTTATTGTCCGTGTCTAGATTTCAGTTAATTGTCACAGTGCTGAAGGTGGGTGTGGTGCAGGAATCAAGCGCAGGACGCAGAAACTAAGTCCAAAAGATTTTAGTGAAATATTCACGTAGTACACGAGCCCAACAAGCCCGGAGGCGAAATAAAGGCGCACACAGGCGTCAAACAAAAGGCGCACTAACATGTGCGAAAACCTCTCCAAAACAACGGAGGGAAACACGTAGCTCAGAACACCAAACAGAAGCGTAATCACACACAACACCTGACACACACAACGAGAACTAAATAGGACACTAATGAGGACTAACTAGACACAGGTGTACAACATCAAGACAAAACCAAACGAACATGAAACATACAACGGTGGCAGCTAGTACTCCGGGGACGACGACCGCCGAAACCTGCCCGAGCAAGGAGGAGGAGCAGCCTCGGCCGAAACCGTGACATTAATATTCCATTTAACCCATCTGATGTTCAAAGGTATCATTTTAGCACTCTCATTTCAGCTCTTTTTGATTTCGGCTCAAATTTTTTGGCAAAGTAAACATGTTATAATGCGATATACACTGCTCAAAAAAATTAAGGGAACACTTAAACAACACAATGTAACTCCAAGTCAATCACACTTCTGTGAAATCAAACTGTCCACTTAGGAAGCAACACTGATTGACAATACATTTCACATGCTGTTGTGCAAATGGAATAGACAACAGGTGGAAATTATAGGCAAATAGCAAGACACCCCCAATTAAGAAGTGGTTCTGCAGGTGGTGACCACAGACCACTTCTCAGTTCCTATGCTTCCTGGCTGATGTTTTGGTCACTTTTGAATGCTGGCGGTGCTTTCACTCTAGTGGTAGCATGAGACGGAGTCTACAACCCACACAAGTGGCTCAGGTAGTGCAGCTCATCCAGGATGGCACATCAATGCGAGCTGTGGCAAGAAGGTTTGCTGTGTCTGTCAGCGTAGTGTCCAGAGCATGGAGGCGCTACCAGGAGACAGGCCAGTACATCAGGATACGTGGAGGAGGCCGTAGGAGGGCAACAACCCAGCAGCAGGACCGCTACCTCCGCCTTTGTCCAAGGAGGAGCAGGAGGAGCACTGCCAGAGCCCTGCAAAATGACCTCCAGCAGGCCACAAATGTGCATGTGTCTGCTCAAACGGTCAGAAACAGACTCCATAGATAGTTTACATAGATCACTTACACAATAAAATACTAGCCATACAGACATTAATGGCAATGTAGTGCAATAACATGGAATAGTTGTACGGTGGTGCAGTAGAGGCAACAGTGGTGTGGCCGTGGAGATGTGCCGAGTCATCTTGTGACATCAACACGGAGAGAATAGATACTTTATTGTCCATTGGTTAGAACGGAAATGTGTCTTATGCTTCTCCCAACACCCCTGGCTGGAGAGCAATTGTGTGTGTGTGGGGGGGGGGGGGGGGGTTAAGTGCCTTGCTCAAGGGCACAACGGCAGGAGATGGTAAATGGGAGCCTTCCAGCTGCCAGTTCAGTTCCATACCCATTTCTGTGTCATCCTGTTTTGTGTCATCCTGGGCTTGAACCATTGTAGTCATGCCACCACACTGATTCATTGGTCCTGTAGTAACCTACCCATAAAGCAGTGTTTCCTGATCCTGGTCATTGGTCCTGTAGTAACCTACCCATAAAGCAGTGTTTCCTGATCCTGGTCATTGGTCCTGTAGTAACCTACCCATAAAGCAGTGTTTCCTGATCCTGGTCCTTGTGACACAAAGGGGGGCACATTTTGTTTTTTTTCCAGAGCACTACACAGCTGATTCTAATCATCAAAGCTTGATACATTGATCATTTGAATCAGGAATGTGCCCCCCTTTGGGTCCCCGGGACCAGGATTGAGAAACAGAGGTTGGAGAAGCAGACCACCAGCTGGAAGGTTGCTGGTTTAAGCCCCGGGCCGGACAACACAAAAAATGGGAATGGAACTGAACTGGCAGCTGGAAGGCTGCTGCTCATTGATCCCATGTACCATCTGCTGCCATTGTGCCCTTGAGTAAGTCACCTAACTCCCCCTACAATTGCTCTCCATCTAGGGCTCTGCACTGCTGCTAACTCGGTGTCAACTTGTGTGTATTTGTTGTTGTTGGGAAAGGGAGAAGACACATTTTCATTCTAATCTCCCGAGTGGCGCAGTGGTCTAAGGCACTGCATTGCAGTGCTAGCTGTGCCACTAGAGATCCTGGTTCAAATCCAGGCTCTGTCGTAGCCGGCCGCGACCGGGAGACCCATGGGGCGGCGCACAATTGGCCCAGCGTCGTCCAGGGGAGGGAATGGCCGGCAGGGATGGGAGGGAATGGCCGGCAGGGATGTAGCTCAGTTGGTAGAGCATGGCGTTTGCAACGCCAGGGTTGTGGGTTCGATTCCCATGGGGGGCCAGTATGAAATTGTTTTACAAAAAATAATAATGTATGCACTCACTAACTGTAAGTCGCTCTGGATAAGAGTGTCTGCTAAATGACTAAAATGTAAATGTAATCAATGGATTATAAAGTTGTATTAAATTCCTCTTTGGTGTCATCCACATCTTTATACAGAATATTGTCCATCCAGAGAGGGATAGACAGCACCAGCGTCTCCCCATTAGCCCAGGCAGCCGAGCATGGGCGCTAGATCTGCACTATCGTCTAGAATTGATTTATTAGCATTCCTGCTAATGTACCCGTGTCCCCTGTGGACCGGCTCGTACATAAGGCAGGCTGCAAAGGCATCATTTTCCTCCTTAACTAGCTTTAATGGCGATAAGGCGGGAGAAAACTGACAAAATATTCATACTTTCTTTATGAAACACAATTTTCCACTACCATCTGCATATCAACTTAGGACGTTGTTCAGTCAGTGGGGTAACATCCTAAGTCCTAAGTTGACCAAAATGGTGGTGGACAACAGCAGTGTGGTGCTAAGACAACAAGCTCTCCCTCAATGTCAAGGAGCTGATGGTGGACTATAGGAGAAAGAGGGGAGAGCACGACCCCATCCACATCGACGGGGGCTGTAGTGGAGCGGGTCGAGAGCTTCAGGTTCCTTGGCGTCCACATCACTAAGGAATTAACATGGTCCACACACACCCTCACAGTCGGGAAGAGGGCACAACAGCGCCTCTTCCCCATCTGGAGGCTGAAAAGATTTGGCATGGGCCCTCAGATCCTCAAAAAGTTCTACAGCTGCACCATCGAGAGCATCTTGACTGCCTGCATCACCGCTTGGTACGGCAAATGCACCACCCTCGACCTCAAAGTGCGGACAGCCCAGTACATCACTGGGGCCGAGCTCCCTGCCATCCAGGACCTCTATACCAGGGGGTGTCAGAGGAAGGCCCGAAAATGCGCCATTTCTGAAATGATTGAGATTGATCAACTTGGCACACGCCATACATACACCTGTTATAAATCAGACCTTTCGTAAAGCTGTGCGCGTGTGAAGGAAACCTTTTATTGTGAAAACAACGCTCTTTATTTGCTCTATCGTTTGGAACAATTGACATCAGGCCACGGCAAAAGACAAATCGTTTTTTTTATATTTATTTTACCAATAGATGACTGTGTTTATATGTCCTGCCTTGATATAGGCTCTGATTTTAAATAGGCATTGATGTCACGCTCCTATCGCACAGTAATACTGTAGGCTACTGTCAAATATTTTACATAAGCCACCGCTCTACAGCGCCTTCAGAACATATTCACACCCCTTCACTGTTTGTTGTGTTACAGCCTGAATTTAAAATGGATACATCTCTATCATTGTTCACTGGATTACGCACAATACCCCATAATGTCAAAGTGGAATTATGTTTTTAATTTTTTTTTACAAATTCATTAAAAATGAGAAGCTGAAATGTCTTGAGTCAATAAGTATTTAACCCCTTTGTTATGGCAAGCCTAAATAAGTTCAGGGGGGAACATTTGCTTAACAACTCACATAATAAGTTGTATGGACTCACTCTGTGTGCAATAATAGTGTTTAACATGATTTATGAATGACTACCTCATCTCTGTACCGCACACATAACAATTATCTGTAAGGTACCTTAGTCAAGCAGTGAATGTCAAACACAGATTCAACCATAAAGACCAGGGAGGTTTTCCAATGCCTCGGAAAGAAGGGCACCTATTGGTAGATGGGTAAACATATAAATAAAAACAGACATTGAATATCCCTTTGAGCATGGTGAAGTTATTAATTGTGACCCACCACCTCGATTCGGTCTTGTGTAGCAACATTTTAAATTGTGTTTTTTACATTGGATAAAAGTAGAGACTCAGAGCTATAAAATGGTATATCATACTGTCACGTTCGTTGTATAAATGGTCGGACCAAGGTGCAGCGTGGTATGCGTACATGTTTAATTTATTAAATAAACACTTGACAAAATAACAAAAGCAACTGAACGTGGCGTTCTAAAGGCTAACAGCAACAAGCCTAAACAGAAACAAGAGCCCACAACTAAAGGTAGGCAAACTGGCTGCCTAAGGATGATCCCCAATCAGAGACAACGATCGACAGCCGCCTCTGATTGGGAACCACACCCGTCCAACATAGAACTATATAAACTAGAACAACAACTAGCGTTCACACCCTGACCAACCTAACTAGAGACGTAACAGGGTGTGACACATACACTACAGTTGAGAAACAATGGGAAAGTAATTCTGCTTTTGAAAGTTGATAAACTTGTAATCCCACTTTTTAGGAAAATGGCCCTTGAATGTTTTGGTACACCCACTCCACTGTAGAGCTCTTCTTTGTCTACACCTATTCAGCATCGTTCACACCCTCTTAAGCCTTAGCCCCGCCCATCTCTTTAAGGATTCACGTGAGGCCATGTGCTAAACAGAGTGAGTAGTGTAGTAAACAACCAAACATTTCAAGACTAAAAGTGGTAAAAGTAGTAGCCTACAATAAGGACAAAACTCCTGGTAAAAATACACTTTATCTAGTTTTTGGCCTATATCCTAATCTGGCCCCATGTAGCTCAGTTGGTAGAGCATGGCGCTTGCAATGCCAGGGTTGTGGGTTCGATTCCCACGGGGGGCCAGTATGAAAAAAAACACACAACAAAACACATGTATGCACTCACTACCTCACTCTGCTAAAACGTAAATGTAATGTTGTTCTTCACATTGCTGTCTCTGGTAAACACACACTATACAAATAAAATCTATGTTTATTTGTCACATGCACAGGATACAGAAGGTGTAAACGGTACAGTGAAATGATTACTTGCATAGTAGCAATATCAAAAACAGAAAGTGTCCAGATAAAACTATGTTATTAATATTTTATAATTATTAGATGACGCTTACCCAGACACACTTGTCTTTATTGATGGGTAATAATCATAATATGCCATTTAGCAGACGTTTTTATCCAAAGCAATTTACAGTCATGCTTACGTACATTTTTGTGTATGGGTGGTCCCGGGGATCGAACCCACTACCCTGGCGTTACAAGCTCCGTGCTCTACCAGCTGAGCTACAGAGGACCACATCTTGTGAAAGAAATGCTATAACCACCCCCCAGCTACATCTAAGTGGATGGGGGTGAAGTGGAGTCTCGTTTAGACATGTAGCTCGCTAGCTACACAACGAAGCGGCACAATACCAATACAAACTGATTGTCATAGCTGTAGTATAAATCTGCTGGTATCTAAAGCTAACCAACTAGGTTCAACGCTAGCTAGCGAGCCAGCAAGCTAACATTCGCTAGCTAGCTAACAGTACGCTTTAACTTGCAATGAAAACTACTTTCTGACAAAATTAGAAGCGTATCATATCTGAAAATGTAGCTGGACTCTTACCCGTATACATGGATGAACACTTCACGGCAGACTGGAACCATATACAGTGAGGGAAAAAAGTATTTGATCCCCTGCTGATTTTGTACGTTTGCCCACTGACAAAGACATGATCAGCCTATAATTTTAATGGTAGGTTTATTATTTGAACAGTGAGAGACAGAATAACAACAGAAAAATCCAGAAAAACGCATGTCAAAAATAATATATATTGATTTGCATTTTAATGAGGGAAATACATATTTGACCCCTCTGCAAAACATGACTTAGTACTTGGTGGCAAAACCCTTGTTGGCAATCACAGAGGTCAGACGTTCCTTGTAGTTGGCCACCAGGTTTGCACACATCTCAGGAGGGATTTTGTCTCACTTCTCTTTGCAGATCTTCTCCAAGTCATTAAGGTTTCGAGGCTGATGTTTGGCAACTCGAACCTTCAGCTCCCTCCACAGATTTTCTATGGGATTAAGATCTGGAGACTGGCTAGGCCACTCCAGGACCTTAATGTGCTTCTTCTTGAGCCACTCCTTTGTTGCCTTGGCCGTGTGTTTTGGGTCATTGTCATGCTGGAATACCCATCCACGACCCATTTTCAATGCCCTGGCTGAGGGAAGGAGGTTCTCACCCAAGATGTGACGGTACATGGCCCCGTCCATCGTCCCTTTGATGCGGTGAAGTTGTCCTGTCCCTTTAGCAGAAAAACACCCCCAAAGCATAATGTTTCCACCTCCATGTTTGACGGTGGGGATGGTGTTCTTAGGGTCATAGGCAGCATTCCTCCTCCTCCAAACACAGCGAGTTGAGTTGATGCCAAAGAGCTCGATTTTGGTCTCATCTGACCACAACACTTTCACCCAGTTCTCCTCTGAATCATTCAGGTGTTCATTGGCAAACTTCAGACGGGCCTGTATATGTGCTTTCTTGAGCAGGGGGACCTTGCGGGCGCTGCAGGATTTCAGTCCTTCACGGGGTAGTGTGTTACCAATTGTTTTCTTGGTGACTATGGTCCCAGCTGCCTTGAGATCATTGACAAGATCCTCCCGCGTAGTTCTGGGCTGATTCCTCACCATTCTCATGATCATTGCAACTCCACGAGGTGAGATCTTGCATGGAGCCCCATGCCGAGGGAGATTGACAGTTTTTTTGTGTTTCTTCCATTTGCGAATAATCGCACCAACTGTTGTCACCTTCTCACCAAGCCGCTTGGCGATGGTCTTGTAGCCCCTTCCAGCCTTGTGTAGGTCTACAATCTTGTCCCTGACATCCTTGGAGAGCTCTTTGGTCTTGGCCATGGTGGAGAGTTTGGAATCTGATTGATTGATTGCTTCTGTGGACAGGTGTCTTTTATACAGGTAACAAGTTGAGATTAGGAGCACACCCTTTAAGAGTGTGCTCCTAATCTCAGCTCGTTACCTGTATGAAAGACACCTGGGAGCCAGAAATCTTTCTCATTGAGAGGGGGTCAAATACTTATATCCCTCATTAAAATGCAAATGAATTTATAACATTTTTGACATGCGTTTTTCAGGATTTTAACAGCAGAGGTGCAGGCATCCTGATAAATAAGAATACACCCTTTTAACTTATATCCCAGCACACGGACCAAGAAGGCTGCTTTATAATGTTGAATTGTACCTTACATTGGGGAAAAATACACATTGATTTCATTGTACGGCCGCGACCGGGAGACCCATGGGGCGGCGCACAATTGGCCCAGCGTCGTCCAGGGTAGGGGAGGGAATGGCCGGCAGGGATGTAGCTCAGTTGGTAGAGCGTGGCGTTTGCAACGCCAGGGTTGTGGGTTCGATTCCCAGGGGGGGCCAGTGTGAAAAATAAAAAAACGAATGTATGCACTAACTGTAAGTCGCTCTGGATAAGAGCGTCTGCTAAATGACGTAAATGTAAAAACGTATGTAGTAGGTGTATGGTAGTAGTTGTGTGGTAGTAGTTGTGTGGTAGTAGTAGTTGTGTGGTAGTAGTTGTGTGGTAGTAGTTGTGTGGTAGTAGTTGTGTGGTAGTAGGTGTATTCCACCTTGGGCAAATCTAGTGTTTTTAGAATTCAAGCTATATTAGATTAAATCCAGGCACTATTAGTTTAGTAGGTGACCTAAATCATACATTTTTTACATTTTACATTTTACATCATTTAGCAGACGCTCTTATCCAGAGCGACTTACAGTTAGTGAGTGCATACATTTTCATACTGGCCCCATGTGCGTTGCAAGCGCCATTCTCTACCAACTGAGCAACAGGAGGCTACATGCCCAGTCACTTTACCCTGCCTTCATGTACATATCT
The DNA here is from genome assembly GCA_902810595.1 of Coregonus sp. 'balchen'. NCBI lineage: Eukaryota > Metazoa > Chordata > Actinopteri > Salmoniformes > Salmonidae > Coregonus > Coregonus sp. 'balchen'. The sequence continues at coordinate 2,057,643 of LR778285.1, read as the reverse complement.
ACCTCAAATACCTTATTATTATCTATCCTGATGCCTAGTCACTTTACCCTGCCTTCATGTACATATCTACCTCAAATACCTTATTATTATCTATCCTGATGCCTAGTCACTTTACCCTGCCTTCATGTACATATCTACCTCATATACCTTATTATTATCTATCCTGATGCCTAGTCACTTTACCCTGCCTTCATGTCCATATCTACTGTACATATCTACTGTCCATATCTACTGTCCATATCTACTGTACATATCTACTGTACATATCTACTGTACATATCTACTGTATATATCTGGTACTTCCTGTATATAGCTCCACAGTGATCTGGTACTTCCTGTATATATCTGGTACTTCCTGTATATAGCTCCACAGTGATCTGGTACTTCCTGTATATATCTGGTACTTCCTGTATATAGCTCCACAGTGATCTGGTACTTCCTGTACTTATCTACCTCAAATACCTTATTATTATCTATCCTGATGCCTAGTCACTTTACCCTGCCTTCATGTACATATCTACCTCAAATACCTTATTAGTATCTACCCTGATGCCTAGTCACTTTACCCTGCCTTCATGTACATATCTACCTCAAATACCTTATTATTATCTATCCTGATGCCTAGTCACTTTACCCTGCCTTCATGTACATATCTACCTCAAATACCTTATTATTATCTATCCTGATGCCTAGTCACTTTACCCTGCCTTCATGTACATATCTACCTCAAATACCTTATTATTATCTATCCTGATGCCTAGTCACTTTACCCTGCCTTCATGTACATATCTACCTCAAATACCTTATTATTATCTATCCTGATGCCTAGTCACTTTACCCTGCCTTCATGTCCATATCTACTGTACATATCTACTGTCCATATCTACTGTCCATATCTACTGTACATATCTACTGTACATATCTACTGTACATATCTACTGTATATATCTGGTACTTCCTGTATATAGCTCCACAGTGATCTGGTACTTCCTGTATATATCTGGTACTTCCTGTATATAGCTCCACAGTGATCTGGTACTTCCTGTATATATCTGGTACTTCCTGTATATAGCTCCACAGTGATCTGGTACTTCCTGTACATATCTGGTACTTCCTGTATATAGCTCCACAGTGATCTGGTACTTCCTGGACATATCTGGTACTTCCTGTATATAGCTCCACAGTGATCTGGTACTTCCTGTATATATCTGGTACTTATCCAAGATGGCGTAGCAGTGCGGTCGTGTAAATAGCCTGTTCTTTCTTTTTTTGTCTTGTTGTATATATTCCCCTATCACACTTTTCATCCTTCTACTAAATATACTTTCCTGCAACCCGCCTCACTCAATGTGGAATGTATTCTATTATTTACTTACCTTTTATCTAGAATCTCCAGTTGAAACTAGCTAGCCAGCTAACTACCTACTTGCTATTAGCCACCGTTAGCGGTTTTCACCCAGAACATCGGATTTTCTGCCGGAATAACTGAATCACTGGACCTTAACACCGGATCGCAACCAGCTAACCACAACCGAATGGATGTTGCTGTTGGCTAATCACCACTGCCCCCGAAGCAAGCACCAGTTAGCCTTGAGCTAGCCTCGAGCCAGGCCCATATCCCGGCTATCTACCTCTCTGTCTACCGGACGGGAGTAGCCAGCTGCACCTTAATACCGGATCGCAACCAGCTAGCTGCAACCGAATGGATGTTGTGGTTGGCTAATCAGCCTTGAGCTAGCCTCGAGTCAGGCCCATCTCCCGGCTATCTACCTCTCTGTCAACCGAACGGGACCTCCTAGTGTCGACACGGAGCCCCGCCGATCCATCACGACTGGTCTGCCGACGTAATCATCTGTGGTTTCAACAGGCTTCCCATTGCGACGACCACAAAGATCCATCTGCTAGCCCCGGCCCGCTAGCACACGCAATTCAACAGCCGTGCTTCCTGCTCCCCTGTGCTGTAGCACCAATTCGAACTGCTCTCGGACTCACATTGCTGCTCACTGGACCTTATGATCACTCAGCTGCACAGCTGATGCCTGCTGGACTGTTCCTTTACACGGTACCCCATTCTGTTTATCTGTCCTGTTTATCTGTTTAGCCTCAGCCCAAACTTTCGTCGCCTTTACAAGTTGTTGTCTTAGTTCTCTCGAATAACACCTGTGATTGCTTTATGCCTCTCTCCCATGTCAATATAACTTGCCTATTGCTGTTCCAGTTAGTTCTTATTGTACAATTTCACTGTAGAGCCCCAAGTCCCTCTCAAACTGCCTCAAATAGCTCCTTTGTTCCACCCCACATACACGCGGAGACCAGCTCAATCGATGCCTCCAGTGATGCTATCTCTTTCATTGTTACCCAACGCTTAGGTTTACCTCCACTGTAGTCATATCCTTCCATATCCTTGTCTGTACATAATGCCCTGAATCTATTCTACAACTCCCGGAAATCTGCCCCCTTTATTCTCTGTACCCAACGCACTAGAAGACCAGTTCTTAAAGCCTTTAGCCGTATCGTTATTCTAGTCCTCCTCTGTTCCTCTGGTGATGTAGAGGCTAACCCAGGCCCTGCAGCCCCCAGTATCACTCCTACTCCCCAGGCGCTATCATTTGTTGACTTCTGTAACCGTAAAAGCCTTGGCTTTTTGCATGTTAACATCAGAAGCCTCCTTCCTAAGTTTGAGTTATTCACTGCATTAGCACACTCCGCCAACCCTGATGTTCCAGCAGTGTCTGAATCCTGTCTTAGGAAGACCACCAAAAATTCAGAAATGTCCATCCCCAACTACAACATTTTCCGTCTAGACAGAACTGCCAAAGGGGGTGGAGTTGCAATCTACTGTAGAGATAGCCTGCAGAGCTCTATCATACTATCCAGGTCTGTGCCCAAACAGTTTGAGCTCCTACTTCTAAAAATCCACCTTTCCAGAAATAAGTCTCTCACCGTTGCCGCTTGCTACAGACCCCCCTCAGCCCCCAGCTGTGCCCTGGACACCATATGTGAATTGATTGCCCCACATCTATCCTCAGAGTTCGTACTGCTTGGTGACCTAAACTTCAGACAGCTGATGTTCTGAAAGAGATGCAAAATCTGGACCCCTACAAATCATCTGGGCTAGACAATCTGGACCCTTTCTTTCTAAAACTAGCCGCCGTAATTGTCGCAATCCCTATTACTAGTCTGTTCAACCTCTCTTTCGTAACGTCTGAGATCCCCAGAGATTGGAAAGCTGCCGCGGTCATCCCCCTCGTCAAAGGGGGTGACACTCTAGATCCAAACTGTTATAGACCTATATCCATCCTGCCCTGCCTTTCGAAAGTTTTTGAAAGCCAAGTTAACAAACAGATCACTGACCATTTCGAATCCCACCGTACCTTCTCCGCTATGCAATCTGGTTTCCGAGCTGGTCATGGGTGCACCTCAGCCACGCTCAAGGTCCTAAACGATATTATAACCGCGATCGATAATAGACAGTACTGTGCAGCCGTCTTCATCGACCTGGCCAAGGCTTTCGACTCTGTCAACCACCGCATTCTTATTGGCAGACTAAATAGCCTTGGTTTCTCAAATGACTGCCTCGCCTGGTTCACCAACTACTTCTCAGATAAAGTTCAGTGTGTCAAATCGGAGGGCCTGTTGTCTGGACCTATGGCAGTCTCTATGGGGGTGCCACAGGGTTCAATTCTCGGGCCGACTCTTTTCTCTGTGTATATCAATGATGTCACTCTTGCTGCTGGTGACTCTCAGATCCACCTCTACGCAGACGACACCATTTTGTATACATCTGGCCCTTCATTGGACACTGTGTTAACAAACCTCCAAACGAGCTTCAACGCCATACAACACTCCTTCCGTAGCCTCCAACTGCTCTTAAACACTAGTAAAACTAAATGCATGCTCTTCAATCGAACGCTGCTGGCACCCGCCCACCCGACTAGAATCACTTCTCTCGGCGGGTCTGACCTAGAGTATGTGGACAACTACAAATACCTAGGTGTCTGGTTAGACTGTAAACTATCCTTCCAGACTCAGATTAAGGATCTCCAATCCAAAGTTAAATCTAGAATCGGCTTCCTATTTCATAACTCATGCTGCCAAACATGCCCTTGTTAAACTGACTATCCTACCGATCCTTGACTTCGGCGATGTCATTTACAAAATAGCCTCCAACACTCTACTCAGCAAATTGGATGTAGTCTATCACAGTGCCAACCGTTTTGTCACCAAAGCCCCATATACTACCCACCATTGTGACCTGTACGCTCTTGTTGGCTGGTCCTCACTACATGTTCGTCGTCAAACCCACTGGCTCCAGGTCATCTATAAATCACTGCTAGGCAAGTCCCTGCCTTATCTTAGCTCATTGGTCACCAAAGCAACACCCACCCGTAGTATGCGCTCCAGCAGGTATATCTCACTGGTCATCCCCAAAGCCAACACCTCCTTTGGCCGCCATTCCTTCTAGTTCTCTGCTGCCGATGACTGGAACGAACTGCAAAAATCTCTGAAGCTGGAGACTCTTATCTCCCTCACTAACTTTAAGCATCAGTTGTCAGAGCAGCTTACCGATCACTGCACCTGTACACAGCCATTCTGAAATTAGCGCACCCAACTACCTCATCCCTATATTGTTATTTATTTTGCTCATTTGTACCCCAGTATCTCTATTTGCACATCATCTCTTGCACATCTATCATTCCAGTGTTAATACGAAATTGTAACTATTTTGCACTATGGCCAATTTATTGCCTTACCTCCATAACTTACTACATTCACATACACTGTATATATATTTTCTGTTGTATTTTTGACTGTATGTTTTGTTTACCCCATATGTAACTCTGTGTTGTTGTTTTTATCGCACTGCTTTGCTTTATCTTGGCCAGGTCGCAGTTGGAAATGAGAACTTGTTCTCAACTGGCTTAACTGGTTAAATAAAGGTTAAAAAAATAATAATAATAATAATAATTACTCTTGTGTTACTATGTTTATTTTTCTTGTTTAACTGCATCGTTGGGAAGGGCTCGTCGGAAAGTATTTCACGGTTATGTCTACACTCGTTGTATTCTGCGCATGTGACATATAACATTTGATTTAAGTGCTTATCGTGTGCATGTACGATAGCGTGTGTGTGTGTTTGTTTGAGTGAGTGTGTGAGTGTGTGTGTGTGTGTGTGTGTGTGTGTGTGTGTGTGTGTGTGTGTGTGTGTGTGTGTGTGTGTGTGTGTGTGTGTGTTTGTGTGACATCGTGCTCCTGCAGATGTGTACAGAACATCGTTGATGGAAGGCTGCTCGTGATATGTACCTGTGTGTGTGTGTTTGTTGGTGTGTGTGTGTGTGTGTGTGTGTGGTGTGTGGTGTGTGTTGTGTGTGTGTGTGTGTGTGTGTGTCTTATTTTTGTCCGTTCAGCGTGCTGTCGTGGGGTGTGTTGTGGGGTAAAGACCAGTGGTCTCCGTAAGCTCCACATTGATCTGGTACAGACTCCGTATAGCTCCAATTGGATCTGGGTCTGGTACTCCAGTGATATGCTCACTTGATTGGTGATGGTTCTTGTTTGTACTGTGTCGTACTGGTCCCTGTATATAGCTCCACATGTGATCTGGTACTGGTACTCCCTGTATATAGTCCACATTGATCTGGTACTGGTACTATTACTACATACTTATTGTAATAGTCCACATTGATCTGGCGGGTAACTCCCGATATAGTCCACATTGTCTGGTAACTCCTGTATATAGACTCCACATTGATCTGGTACTGGCCCTGTATATAGCTCCACATTGATCTGGTACTGGTACTCCCTGTATATAGTCCACATTGATCTGGTACTGGTACTCCCTGTATATAGCTCCACATTGATCTGGTATGGTACTCCCTGTATATAGCTCCACATTGATCTGGTCCTGGTACTCCCTGTATATTAGCTCCACATTGATCTGGTACTGGTACTCCCTGTATATAGCTCCACATTGATCTGGTATGGTATCCCTGTATATAGCTCCACATTGATCTGGTACTGGTACTCCCTGTATATAGTCCACATGATCTGGTACTGGTACTCCCTGTATATAACGCTCCACATTGATCTGGTACTCCTTTTGGTACTCCCTGAATAGCTCCACATTGATCTGGTACTGGTATTCCTGTATATAGCTCCACATTGATCTGGTACTGGTACTCCTGTATATAGCTCCACATTGATTGGTACTGGTACTCCTGTGATATAGCTCCACATGATTGGTACTGGTACTCCCTGTATATAGCTCCACATGATCTGGTACTGGTACTCCTGTATATAGCTCCACATTGATCTGGTACCCTGTATATAGCTCCACATTGACTCTGGTCCTGGTACTCCCTGTATATAGCTCCACATTGATCTGGTACGTCTTACTCCTGATATAGCTCCACATTGATCTGGTACTGGTACTCCCTGTATATAGCTCCACTTGATCTGGTACTGGTTCTCCCTGTATATAGCTCCACATTGATCTGGTACTGGTACTCCCTGTATATAGCTCCACATGATCTGGTACTGGTTCTCCCTGTATATAGCTCCACATTGATCTGGATTCTCCCTGTATATAGCTCCACATTGATCTAGGTACTGTACTCCCTGTATATAGCTCCACATTGATCTGGTACTGGTCTCCCCTGTATATAGCTCCACATTGATCTGGTACTGTCTCCTGTATATAGCTCCACATTGATCTGGTACTGGTTACTCCCTGTATATAGCTCCACATTGATCTGGTATTCTCCTTATAGCTCCACATTGATCTGGTACTGCCATGATATAGCTCAACATTGATTGGTACTGTACTCCCTGTATTAGCTCCACATTGATCTGGTACTGGTACTCCCTGTATATGCTCCACATTGATCTGGACTGGTACTCCCTGTATATAGCTCCACATTGATCTGGTACTGGTACTCCCTGTATATAGCTCCACATTGATCTGGTACTCCCTGTATATAGCTCCACATTGATCTGGTCCTGGTACTCCCTGTATATAGCTCCACATTGATCTGGGACTGGTCTCCCTGTATATAGCTCACATTGATCTGGTACTGGTCTCCCTGTATATAGCTCCACATGATTGGTACTGGTCTCCCTGTATATAGCTCCACATTGATCTGGTACTGGTACTCCTGTATATAGCTCCACATTGATCTGGTTACGGTACTCCCTATATATAGCTCCACATTGATGCTGGTACTCCCTGTATATAGCTCCACATTGATCTGGTACTGGTACTCCCTGTATATAGCTCCACATTGATTGGTACTGGTACTCCCTGTATATAGCTCCACATTGATCTGGGACTCCCTGTATATAGCTCCACATTGATCTGGTACTCCTGTATATAGCTCCACATTGATCTGGGTACTGGTACTCCCTTGTAATAGCTCCACATTGATCTGGTTGGTACGCCCTGTATATAGCTCCACATTGATCTGGTACTGGTACTCCCTGTATATAGCTCCACATTGAATCTGGTACTGGTACTCCCTGTATATAGCTCCACATTGATCTGGTACTGGTACTCCCTGTATATAGCTCCACATTGATCTGGTAATGGTACTCCCTGTAATAGCTCCACATTGATCTGTACGTACTCCCTGTATATAGCTCCACATTGATCTGGTCACTGGTACTCCTGTATATAGCTCCACATTGACTGGTACTGGTACTCCCTGTATATAGCTCCACATTGATCTGGTACTGGTTCTCCCTGTATATGCTCCACATTGATCTGGTACTGGTACTCCCTGTATATAGCTCCACATTGATCTGGTACTGGTACCCTGTATATAGCTCCACATTGACTGGTACTGGTTCTCACTGTATATAGCTCCACATTGATCTGGTACTGGTACTCCCTGTATATAGCTCCACATTGATCTGGTACTGGTACTCCCTGTATATTAGCTGCACATGATCTGGTACTGGGTTCTCCTGTATATAGCTCCACATTGATCTGGTACTGGTATCCCCTGTATATAGCTCCACATTGATCTGGTACTGGTACTCCCTGTATATAGCTCCACCATTGATCTGGTACTGGTACGCCCTGTATAGCTCCACATTGATCTGGTACTGGTTCTCCCTGTATATAGCTCCACATTGATCTGGTACTGGTACTCCCTGTATATAGCCTCCACACTGATTCTGGTACTCCCTGTATATAGCTCCACATTGATCTGGTATGGTACTCCCTGTATATAGCTCCACAATTGATCTGGTACTGGTACTCCCTGTATATAGCTCACATTGATCTGGTACTGGTCCTTCTCCTGTATATAGCTCCACATTGATCTGGTACTGGTACTCCCTGTATATAGCTCCACATTGTATCTGGTAACTCCCTGTATATAGCTCCACATGGTCTGGTACTCCCTGTATATAGCTCCACATTGATCTGGGTACTGGTACTCCCTGTATATAGCTCACATTGATCTGGTACTGGTACTCCTGTATATATCGCACATGATCTGGTACTGGTACTCCTGTATATAGCTCCACATTGATCTGGTACTGGTCTCCCTGTATATAGCTCCACATTGATCTGGTACTGGTACTCCCTGTATATAGCTCCACATTGATCTGGTACTGGTACTCCCTGTATATAGCTCCACATTGATCTGGTACTGGTACTCCCTATATATAGCTCCACATTGATCTGGTACTGGTTCTCCCTGTATATAGCTCCACATTGATCTGGTACTGGTACTCCCTATATATAGCTCCACATTGATCTGGTACTGGTACTCCCTGTATATAGCTCCACATTGATCTGGTACTGGTACTTCCTGTATATAGTACGCATGTATGACAGTGTGTCTGTACAGTGGCTTGCGAAAGTATTCACCCCCCTTGGCATTTTTCTATTTTGTTGCCTTACAACCTGGAATTAAAATGAATTTTTGGGGGGTTTGTATAATTTGATTTACACAACATGCCTACCACTTTGAAGATGCAAAATATGTTCTGTTGTGAAACAAACAAGAAATAAGACAAAAAAACAGAAAACTTGAGCGTGCATAACTATTCACCCCCCCAAAGTCAATACTTTGTAGAGCCACCTTTTGCAGCAATTACAGCTGCAAGTCTCTTGGGGTATGTCTCTATAAGCTTGGCACATCTAGCCACTGGGATTTTTGCCCATTCTTCAAGGCAAAACTGCTCCAGCTCCTTCAAGTTGGATGGGTTCCGCTGGTGTAGAGCAATCTTTAAGTCATACCACAGATTCTCTTTTCTGATCATTGTTTAATAACAGAGGTGGTATTCATTAACGCTGTAAAACCCAAAAGCGCATACTGGCATTTTAATATAACTTTATTGAGTGATGCTCACTTCAGGAAATGTTTTAGTTTTTTCTGGGAGAGGTGGAGGTCTCAAAAGGCCAGTTTTGTATCCCTTCAACAGTGGTGGATATAGGGAAAATCCAGATTCAACAATTATGTAATCAATACACTATGAATGTCACCAAAGACATCACCAGATCAATGAAAGCCCTAGAGACTGAAATAGTGGAACTCATGACGTTGGTTGAGACCACAGGAGATCGAGGCCATACTCAGGCCCTCAAGAGGAAAAAAAGCTGCATTGGCAGACTGCTGGGTATCAGAGCACAGGGGGCATTGGTGAGAAGTAAGTTTCAGGGAATCTCTGAAATGGATGCCTCATCAACATTTTTCTTTGGTTTAGAGAAAAAGAATGGACAAAGAAGAATTATTCATTGCCAGGGGGGCTAGAATGGTATAAGGAAGGTTTTAAATATCTTGGAGTGTACCTAGGAGATGAGGGGACAATGGATAAAAATGTGGACTGGGGTGGTTGAAATGGTGGAAGGGAGGATGAGGAGATGGCGTTGGTTGTTATCTCGTATGTCATATAGGGGGCGCACTATTATAGTTAACACTGTGGTTGCCTCTGCACTGTGGCATCGGTTGTCAGTTTTAGAGCCACCATCTGGCTTTCTGGCTAAGATACAGGCGATTCTTGTAGATTTATTTTGGGATAAATATCATTGAGTTCCACAAAGTGTTTTGTATTTGTCAAAAGAGGAGTGGGGACAAGGTCTTGTACATCTTGCTAGTAGGGCTGCTGCTTTCCGGTTTCAGTTTATTCAAAGGTTGCTTTATGGACCGGAGCATAATGAAGGTGTCCAGATGCACTTCAGCGGAGTCAGTGCATTGGCTGTTGGAGGAACCTCTGGTGTACGGGGCAAGACTGAATTGTACAACTGCAGCTGTTCCAAAATTCTCCAAGATTCTGGTGAAGGGCGAAATCATCACCTTAAAACAGTTAATGGGGGGGATTGGAGGGACGCCATGTGCGACTGACGTGTTTTCCGTTTGCTCCCGTGGTATTTTTAAAGTTTATGTGAATTTTGCAGCAAAACCGTATTTATTTTCATATATTATTTTGGTGATCCCTTCCCGTAAAAACCAAGACTACTTTACTTCCAAATATCAGCATGTGTTATGGCTATGGTTCAACCCAGCACTCAGAGAAACCAACACGACAAAGGGAGTGGAAGAAACAAAAATATTTTTATAAAAGTTCAAATTGTCTTAGTCCAAAAACAACTGAAGTAAAGGAACAGAGTGGGCTAGTCGGCTCCGGAGGAAGGAGAGGCTGAGGCAGGCAGGCAGGCAGGCAGGCAGGCAGGCAGGCAGACCGACAGGCAGGAAGGCAGGCAGGTTGGGAGGTATGTCCGAACTGAAGACAAAACAAACGACAGGTTAAGGAGAGTGGAGAGCCAGGCTGAAGACAAAGACAAAATAACTTTACTGGTGAGCCAAGTTACCGCTCTGGTAAGAACAACGATCTGGCGCCGGTGGAGAGCCATGCCCAGGAATAAGTAGTGCAGGTTGATGAAAGAATAGGATGCAGCTGCGTAGGCAGGAATCACTGGAAACAACCCGCAGCTGCACAGGAGAGGCAGATCCTGAGCACGCCCCCTGCTCCACTCCAGACACACCCACATAAAGGGGACAAACACACATACAACAGAAAAAGAGGGGACAAAACAAGGAGGAAGGGAAACAGAAAAGGGAGAGACAAGCTGCCCACATAACAGTACCCCCCCCTCAATGGTCGCCACCTGGCGACCCACCAGGCCTGTCAGGGTTGTCGTGATGGAAGTCCGTGATCAGCTGAGGATCCAACACAAAACGCTTAGGGACCCAAGACCTCTCCTCTGGTCCATAACCTTCCCAATCGACTAGGTATTGGAGACCCCTACCCCGCCTCCGAGAGTCCAGGAGCCTACTGACGGTGTAGGCCGGATGGTCGTCAATGAGGCGAACAGGTGGAGGTGGATCAGCCGGCGGACACAAAAGGCTGGAGGACACAGGTTTCAGTTGGGAGACGTGGAAGGTAGGGTGTATCTTCATGGCTGAAGGCAACTTCAAACGAACCGCAGCGGGGTTAATGATGGATTCCACCACAAACGGACCCAGGTACCGAGGAGACAGCTTGCGTGATTTGGTACGAAGAGGTACGTTCTTAGATGACAGCCAAACCTCTTGACCAGGATGAAACACAGGTGCGGGAGTCCTGCTCCTATCCGCTGTTCATCTTGTTCCTGTCGGTGGTCCGAAGCAACGCTTCCCGAGCGTCGCTCCACACTCTCTGGCAGCGGCGGAGGTTCTCCTGAACCGAAGGAACAGCCAATTCCTTCTCCTGAGCAGGAAACAGAGGGGGTTGATAACCCATGGTAACCTCGAAGGGTGAAAGACCGGTGGCAGAGGCGGTGAGGGAGTTGTGGGCGTACTCTATCCAGGGCAGATGTTTAGCCCAGGATGATGGATGTTGAGCAGCCACACAACGAAGGGTTGCTTCGAGGTTTTGATTGGCTCTTTCTGTTTGACCGTTGGTCTGGGGATGAAACCCTGAGGACAGACTAACGGAAGCACCCAAAGCAGAACAGAAACCCTTCCAAACACGGGAAGTAAACTGTGGGCCTCTATCAGATACGATGTCCACAGGTATTCCATGGGGACGGAATACATGTTGGACTAGGAGGTCCGCTGTCTCACTGGCAGACGGTAATTTTGGTAATGCTATATAGTGGACAGATTTAGAGAATCTGTCCACAATGGTAAGTATAGTATCATTACCTTCAGACTTGGGTAGGCCGGGTGACAAAATCCATGGCAATGTGGGACCAGGGACGGCTGGGAACTGGGAGGGGTAGCAGCAGCCCCGAAGGGGACTGATGGGAGGCTTTGCCCCGAGCACAGGTTGAACAGGCTGCCACAAAAGCCCGAACGTCAGTTTCCATTGAAGGCCACCAAAAATGTCTCCTAAGCAGCGTCAACGTGCGTCTCATCCCAGGGTGACCAGCAAAACGGGAGGTGTGAATCCACTGCAACACCTGAGACCGGACCGTCTCGGGAACAAAGAGTAGGTTGGGAGGTCCATCACCCGGTCCCGGGTCCGTGGCAAGTGCAGTCTTCACAAGAGACTCAATCTCCCACTGAACAGCCGCCACGACGCATGAGGAAGGCAGGACTGCCTCAGGCTCGCTGGTCTCCGAAGGGTCAGCAAACTGGCGGGACAAAGCATCTGGTTTAACATTTCTTGACCCCGGTCTGTATGTAAGAATAAAGTTAAACCTACTAAAAAACAGGGCCCATCTGGCTTGGCGTGAGTTGAGTCTCTTAGTGGCTTGGATGTAAGCCAAGTTTTTGTGGTCAGTCCAGACCACAAACGGCAATTCAGCTCCATCCAGCCAGTGCCGCCATTCTTCCAGTGCAAGCTTGACCGCCAGCAGTTCCCGGTTTCCAACGTCGTAATTCCGTTCTGTGGGTGACAATTTCTTGGAGAAAAAAGCACAGGGGTGAAGCCTTTGGTCAGTGGGGGAGCGCTGGGAGAGGACTGCTCCCACACCTGAGTCCGACGCGTCCACCTCCACAACAAACTGCAGAGAGGTATTGGGGTGTATCAACACGGGGGAGGTGGAAAACAGTTCCTTCAAAACCCCTACCGCCTGCTCCGCCTCAGGGGACCACCGAAAAGGGACTTTAGGAGATGTGAGTCTTGTAAGGGGTGCCACCACTCTACTAAAACCCTTAATGAATCTACGGTAGAAGTTAGCAAAGCCCAAAAATCGTTGAAGTTGCTTACGGGTGGTGGGTGTGGGCCATTCCGTCACTGCCCGGATCTTCTCGGGGTCCGCCTTCACCTGCCCGCTCTCAATTATGAATCCAAGGAACGATGTAGACTGTTTGTGGAACTCACACTTCTCTGCTTTGACGTACAGCTTGTTCTCCAAGAGCCGTTGAAGGACTTGACGGACGTGTGACTCATGCTCCTCGGGTGACTTGGAAAAAACAAGAATATCATCCAGGTATACAAAGACAAAACGGTTCAAAAAATCCCTAAGAACATCGTTCACCATGGCTTGGAAAACCGCAGGGGCATTTGAAAGCCCAAAGGGCATGACCAAATACTCAAAATGTCCCAGTGGAGTGTTGAAAGCGGTTTTCCACTCATCTCCCTTTCGGATTCGGACAAGGTGATAAGCATTCCTGAGGTCGAGCTTGGAAAACACTGTGGCGCCATGCAGAGGTTCAAAAGCTGAGTTGATGAGTGGAAGGGGATACTTGTTTTTAACAGTTATGTTGTTTAAACCCCTGAAATCGATACAGGGGCGTAACGACTTGTCCTTCTTTTCCACGAAAAAGAAACCTGCACCCAAAGGAGACGACGAGGGACGGATTATGCCCGAGACCAGAGAATCACCAATGTACTGCTCCATTGCCTCTCTTTCCGGTCGGGACAGATTGTATAACCGACTAGAGGGCAAGGGAGCACCAGGAAGCAGTTCAATAGGGCAATCATAAGGCCTATGTGGTGGTAGAGACAGAGCCTTGTCCTTACTGAAAACCTCCGCTAAGTCATGGTATTCTTTGGGGACAGATGACAGATCAAGAGGAGCTGAGGGAGGAGTTGGGTTACACTTAGTGGGGGGAACCGCTGACCTCAGGCACTCGGAATGGCAGTTAGTGCTCCAACTGAGAATGGTGTGACGTGTCCAATCAATTTGTGGGTTGTGAAGAGCCAACCAGGGGAAGCCAAGGATTAGGGAGGTAGCTGAGCCAGACATAACTCTTAGCTGAATGCTTTCACAATGATTGCCAGAAATCACTAGGGAAACGGGGGTGGTTTGATGAGTTATCTCCGCGAGGAGGCGCCCATCAAGGGCTGTGACCCGGATGGGGGTAGGTAGTGGCTCCATGGGGATACGAGCTTGTGTAACGAACTGGTGGCTAATAAAGTTATCTTCTGCACCTGAGTCTATGAGAGCTGAGAGTGGCAGGGAATGACTCTGGAAACGTAAGGTTACAGGTACTTGTAATCGGGGAATGATGGGTTCAGGATCTAACTCTGGGCTCGCAAGTAGACCCACCGTTACGAGCGAGCCTTGTCTTTTGGCCGCTTAGGGCATGTAGCCAGAATGTGTGTGGCGTCTCCACAGTACAGGCACTCACCCGCCTGGAGGCGCCGTTGCCGCTCAGCTGGAGGTAGTCGAGCTCGACCCACTTGCATAGGTTCCTCCTCTGTGCTCGGGATGGAATCAGGAACAAGAAGCTGCCGACTCCGGAGAGGCGAGACTCGAGTGGTTGAAGGCTGGGGAACTCGTCCTCCTAGATGTGGCCGATCGCCTCTCTCCCGACGCCTCTCCCGCAACCGATTGTCTAGCTTGATGGACAGGGAAACGAGAGAATGTAAATCATGTGGCTCATCACGAGCAGCCAGTTCATCCTTAATGGCTTCATTCAAACCGTTTAGAAATGCTCCTTGAAGTGCCACATTGTTCCACTTGGAGTCCGCTGCCAACGTCCAGAACTCAATAGAGTACTCTGCCACACTGTTAGAACCCTGCCTCAAATTAAAAAGTATCTTGGAGGAATTACCCACATGGTCAGGATGGTCAAAAACAGTCTTCAATTTAGCAGAGAAATCAGCAAAAGTCAATCCAGTCAAAGTTTGATCTGAGCACACAGCCTCAGCCCAAACCAGAGCTTTCCCTCTTAACAGCCCCAGAACATAATGTACCTTAGATGAATCAGTAGAAAACGACAGTGGTCTCTGCCGAAAAATCAAGTCACACTGAAGCAAAAATCCCCGGCACTTGTCCAATTCTCCATTGAACGGTTCAGGCGACGTGACAGGGGGTTCCCGACGGAACGAAGCCTGCCTAGTGTCCGAGGAAACAACTTGGGGTGCATCAAACTGGGGGTCAGAGAGAGATGGAGAACTGATAACAGACAATTTAGAGACGTGTGTAGTTAACTGAGTCACCTGGTTCAGCAGTTGATGATTATCTTCCACAAGAGTCCGAATCAACTGGTCATGCTGTCCTAGCAACGTTCCTTGAGCCTGGATAGCTTGTTGGAAGCTGTCTTTGTTTGCCCCGTGCTGTTTCTCTGTTGGGTCCATGGCCAGATCGTTCTGTTATGGCTATGGTTCAACCCAGCACTCAGAGAAACCAACACGACAAAGGGAGTGGAAGAAACAAAAATATTTTAATAAAAGTTCAAATTGTCTTAGTCCAAAAACAACTGAAGTAAAGGAACAGAGTGGGCTAGTCGGCTCCGGAGGAAGGAGAGGCTGAGGCAGGCAGGCAGGCAGGCAGGCAGGCAGGCAGGCAGGCAGACCGACAGGCAGGAAGGCAGGCAGGTTGGGAGGTATGTCCGAACTGAAGACAAAACAAACGACAGGTTAAGGAGAGTGGAGAGCCAGGCTGAAGACAAAGACAAAATAACTTTACTGGTGAGCCAAGTTACCGCTCTGGTAAGAACAACGATCTGGCGCCGGTGGAGAGCCATGCCCAGGAATAAGTAGTGCAGGTTGATGAGAGAATAGGATGCAGCTGCGTAGGCAGGAATCACTGGAAACAACCCGCAGCTGCACAGGAGAGGCAGATCCTGAGCACGCCCCCTGCTCCACTCCAGACACACCCACATAAAGGGGACAAACACACATACAACAGAAAAAGAGGGGACAAAACAAGGAGGAAGGGAAACAGAAAAGGGAGAGACAAGCTGCCCACATAACAGCATGTCGACGAAACATAAGGCCAAAAGCATGACTTTGAGAAAACCCGGCCTACAAGACACACTCTCATCACCGCCCTCCCCTGAGCCTGACGACCCGGGGACTGATACTCTACCCGGGGGGGCGGCTTGGCCTGGCGGCGCTGAAGTGAACATTCTCGAGGCCATCAAACTACTACGCTCTGAGATAGTTGAAATGAAAACGGAGGTGGTTGCTACGATTGAGGCCCGAATAAAGGAGGTTTCTGATACTTTAAAAGCAGATTTAACCATCCTGCGGAACGAGACAGTGCCGGCAATCGCATCACTCAAAACAACAATGGAGTCGCACACTACAACGATCGCAGCACTGGAGACCTTCGCTACAAATGTCTCCGACTTAACTACATCCCTGGAGGCTGACGTGAAACGCCTAGCTGCGGACTTGAAAAAGGTGAAGGAGAGCTGTGTAAGTTTGGAGGGATTCTCTCGCCGCAATAACCTGAGACTTGTATCAGTCCCAGAGTCAGCGGAAATGCCTCGCGCCACGGATTTCGTTTCTGGGCTGCTGAAGGATGTTCTAGCCTTGGATGAAAAGCCCCTGATTGATCGTGCCCACCGGTCGCTGCGCCCAAAGCCCCGGGAGGGGGAGAGGCCCCGTGACATAATTCTTCGAGTGCACTTTTTCCATGAGAAGATGGAGATTCTCCGACGAGCCCGCAATACCACTCTGAGCTTTCAAGGACAGAGCTTCTCCATCTACCAGGACTACTCCCCCACTGTTTCCAGGCAGCGCGCAACCTTCGGACAGGCCAAACGACTACTTCGGGACCATCCAGGTGTGAAGTACGGACTGCGATTCCCGGCCCGTTTATGGCTATCTCATGATGGTAAAGACTACACATTTGAATCTCCGGATGAGGCTCTCTCTCACATTCAACGTCACATCAAGAAGTCTTGAACTTGCTCATAGATCAGCAACTGTTGCTAGCGAACTGTGGATAGTAAGTAACCCACCTGTGGTACAACTATGTTTAGCTACAACATGCTAATTTTGTATAGTTGGGGGGTTGGCGTACCCATTCAGGCTTATTTGATGTGATCTAATGTTTTGATCATCTAGTGTGCTTGCCTTACAAGCATTCAGTCATTTTAATCTCATTGTATTGCGGTTTTACTATACTCCTGTGTTTTCTAGGCTGTCTTGCTCACCTATTCAGTTTGTTTACATAGTGTCTAAGTGACTCAAAATATTCTTGGTTATTTGCTTACTGCATCCGTTTGCATTGACCCAGTAAACAGTAAATGCTTCCCGAGGCGACACGTTTTTTTGGGGTCTTCACTTACATTTTAAGAATCAGAGCGTCATTTATGCCCAGCAAGCGTTAAACGTTGCGCACACGTAGTTTTTTGGTCTTGGTTGTAAGCTGTCTCAGCATTCAACTAGACAACTATTATAATAATAATAATTATTATCATTTTTGATTGTCTTACTACGATTTCCTTACTTCAAATTAGGTTTTCGGCTGAGAGCCGTTACACATTCTATTTATTTTCTTTATTTTCTCTCTCAAATGCCTGTTATAAGACTGGGAATATAATTATATACATCTACAAGTGGTGCTTTTGTAATTTCGTCTGCACAAGGGATTCACCTTAATTTCTTTTATTTAAAAAAAGATTATCTCTTTTTGCTGTTTGATCCACTAACAAAACACGACTTTAAAGAGCGGGACTGTGGGTTTAGGTTTAAGACCGCACTCTCACAGACATACTGTGCGAAGAGAACATGCTCTATTTAGGCTTGTACCTCGTTTGGGGAGGTACTGTCTGGGATGGGGGGAGGGGGTGGGGGGAGGGGTTGAATTGTTCAGTTCTAATGTTGTCATTCTGTCTTTTTTGTTTTTTTTTCGGTACTTTTTCTCAACATCTACCACCGTACATTATTACTCTGAGACAAGTTATTCTGGGGTTTCTGGGCGCTCATTGCTTTTCCATTCTATGCTCTAATGACGGGGTTGTATAACGGGAATGCCCAGAGGGGCCGAAACAATGCGATCAAATACATTTCGTGGAACACCAAAGGGGTTAATAACCCAGTGAAACGTAAGAGGGTGTTGACACACTTAAAGGGTTTGAATGCAAATGTTGCATTTCTACAAGAGACTCACTTGAGGACTGGTGAGCACTTCAGGATGCGTAGGGACTGGGTTGGTCAAGTGTTCCACTCTAACTTTCATAGTAAATCAAGAGGGGCTGCCATTTTGGTTGATAAAGTCACTCCCTTTGTAGCTTCTGAGGTTATCGCTGATCCTAAGGGACGATACGTCATAGTAACCGGTAAACTGTTTTCTACCCCTCTTGTTTTGGCTAGTGTTTATGCTCCCAATTGGGATGACACAAGTTTCATTTCTTCCTTTTTGTCTGCTATACCCAATTTAGACTCTCATTTATTGATTTTAGGGGGGGATTTCAACTGCAAAATGTCCCCAGTTCTTGACAAGTCCTCACGAACAACTACAGGCCCATCTAAATGTGCCCTACTTATTCAAGCCTTTCTTCAGAAATATGCCATGTTTGAGGCCTGGCGTTTCCTACATCCTACAGATAGACAGTATTCCTTTTATTCTCATGTTCATCAAACACACTCCCGGATTGATTACTTCTTTTTGGACAAAAAACTTTTGCCTAACCTTCGGCAGTGTACTTACAAGAGTATTGTTATTTCGGACCATTCTCCATTAGTGCTTGAACTAGAGTTTCCCCAGCGACCTCCTATGTGTTATCAATGGCGTCTTAACCCCATTTTACTCTCAGATAAGGAGTTTGTCAATTTCATTTCTTCTGAAATCACCTTATTCCTAGAAACTAATTCAACACCAGGTATGCCCTGCTCTACCATATGGGAGTCTCTCAAAGCATACCTACGTGGCCAAATTATTTCTTATACAGCCAACCAAAACAGAGTTCGCTCTCAGCGACTTCGGGACCTGAGCGAATCCATAGCCACATTGGATGAGAAGTATGCCACGGTTCCTTCCTCTGATCTGCATAAAGAGCGCCAACTACTCCAATCTGAATTTGATGAGCTTTCTACCAGGCAAGCTGAACAGCTACTCTTGCGAGCTCGGTACAGAGTGTATGAACAAGGCGACAAGGCCAGTAAACTCCTTGCACATCAGATCCGTAAATCTGAGGCCTCACGTTTAATCCCACAAATAAGGACCCCGTCTGGTGCCACCACAGTTATACATAAAGAGATCAATGATCAATTCAAACAATTTTATTCTGCGCTATACACCTCTGAATCCCCTCAAGACCCTTTGCTGATTGATTCCTTCTTTAATGGCCTGAATATGCCTTCAATTGATACAGACACCCATGACTATCTAGAAGAAGAATTTACACCTGAGGAGATTGCAACAGCAGTGTCCGCAATGAAAAGCGGTAAATCACCGGGTCCGGATGGTTTTCCAACCGAATTTTACAGGACGTTTTCTGGTCTGCTTTGCCCATTCTTGTTTCGACTATTTGCAGAGTGCCTTAATACCTCAAAGCTACCGCCTAGTCTTTATCAAGCTTCAATTTCATTACTATTAAAGAAAAACAAAGACCCTCTGGAATGTGGATCCTTTCGCCCAATCTCGCTTTTAAACTGTGATTACAAAATCCTAGCCAAGCTTTTAGCCATCCGTATGGAAGGCTCGCTGCATCAAGTAATACACTCTGACCAGACTGGCTTTGTGAGAAATAGGCATTTGTTTTTCAATATTAGGCGCCTTATGAATATACTGTACTCCCCTGCGTCGGAGGACCCAGAGGTGGTGGTCTCACTTGATGCAGAAAAAGCGTTTGACCGCGTTGAGTGGGATTACCTAACAGCCACCCTTTATAGATTTGGCTTTGGCCCCAAATTCATTGCGTGGATAAAGATTCTTTATTTTTCCCCCATGGCTTCGGTACGGACTAACAACTTGTCCTCTGACTATTTTCCCTTGCACCGCGGATCCAGACAGGGCTGTCCACTCTCCCCCTTGTTGTTTGCTTTGGCAATCGAACCTCTCGCCATTGCATTACGCTCTAATGATGCCATTCAAGGAATAACCCGGACGGGCTCAGAGCAGAAAGTCTCGCTATATGCGGATGACCTCCTTTTGTTTATCTCTAACCCTGATACCTCATTGCCACGCGCCTTATCTGTTCTTAAAAGGTTTGGATCAATCTCAGGGTACAAGCTGAATCTAGGCAAGAGTGAGCTTTTTCCTGTAAACAAGGCTGCTTTAAAGTGCTCTTTTACAAGCTCTCAGTTTAGGATTGTCCGGGATCAATTCACCTACTTGGGAGTCAAAGTGACAAGGAAATATTCAAATCTGTTTCAGGAAAACTTGGTTGCTCTAGCAGACAGTTTGAAACAATCTTTTGCTTTTTGGAAAGCGCTACCTCTTTCTCTTATCGGAAGGATTAATGTCATTAAAATGAGTGTGTTGCCCAAATTTCTATATTTATTTCAATGTCTACCCATTTTTATTCCAAAATCTTTTTTTATTTCACTGGATCAAACATTCATGCATTTTATTTGGGATGGCAAGGTACCACGGATTGGTAGGAAACATTTACAGAAGCCTAAGTCATTGGGGGGTTTAGCTCTACCAAATTTTCAGACATACTATTGGGCTGCAAATTTCAGAGCCCTTCTGTACTGGCTGCAGACTGATCCTACTGGCCCTAGACCAATCTGGGTCCAGATGGAGTCTGAATCGTGTAAACCTGCTGCACTTTCTTCTGTGTTGTGCTCGTCTCTCCCAGTGTCCCGTGGCAAAAGGTGTGTCAACCCAATTGTAAAGCAGTCTCTTAAAATTTGGAATCAGTTCCGCTTAGCCTTTGGCCTCCGAGGCTTTTCTCTATCAGGCCCAATCAATCAGAACATTTTATTTCCTCCATCTTTGAATGATGGGGCTTTTGACATCTGGCACTCACTAGGCCTCTCCTCACTAGCCCAATTATTCTTTGATGATACATTTGCCTCTTTTGCTCAGCTACAGGAAAGGTTCAACCTCCCCCAATCCCACTTTTTCCGCTATCTCCAGACTAGGAACTTTGTCAGAGCTAACACACCTGAATTTCCCCATAGGCCTGTGAATACAGCTATAGAGAGCATCCTGGAGCTGAACAAGCTTCCTAGGGGCGCAATTTCAGATGTATATGCAATCATTCATGACTTACAGAACCCTTCTTTGGTGCCTTTAAAGACTCGATGGGAAAAGGATTTGGGGGAGGAACTTGGGGAAGACACCTGGGAATCTGTGCTGCGCAGGGTGCATTCGTCCTCTTTTAGCACTAGACACAGCCTCATTCAATTCAAGGTGGTTCACCGTATCCACTGGTCTGGGGCCAGACTTGGAAGAATATTCTCTGATTTTGATCCTACCTGTGTCAGATGTAAAATTGAACCGGCCACACTGTTGCATATGTTCTGGGGCTGTCATAAACTGTCAGGTTTCTGGGAATTAATATTTAAATGTTTCTCTGATATATATAACACTGTTATAGATCCCTCTCCCCTTACAGCCCTTTTTGGAGTACTGCCCATAAGCACCCCCCTGTCAAGAATCCAGTCGGACACTGTTGCTTATACAACTCTTTTAGCTAGACGGCTAATACTACAGAACTGGAAGATGGCAGCTCCCCCATCTTATAAATATTGGGTGAGAGATGTGTTGTGCTCTCTGAAGCTAGAAAAAATTAAATTCAATTCACGTGGGAACCCCAAACTGTTTAATGAGGCTTGGGCTCCATTCCGGTCTTACTTTAAACAGTCCATCCTCTGATAGCATTCCTATTAAAACCAAAATAAGTCTATATTTGACCCCCCTGTGACTTAGGGGTTGGATGAGCATTTCTCTGTGTTTTTTTTCTGGGGTGGGGGTGGGGGGCATTAAGGTTGATGTGCTTATTGATTGTGACCTGCGGATGCCCTGTTCATCTCGCCCGGGCAGAGACTAAGGTGTGAGCTTGTTTTTCCCAGTTATTTTTATTTTTTTAATTCTGTTCACGCCTACATAAAATTATCAATATTCATTTTTTATCTTTAAAGCATTGTAACTTTTTATTTTTGGTCCAGTGGATGATTGGTCTGTGGCCTTGACTGTCTGTGAGTGGTTGCATTTCTCCACCCCATCCCTTAGCTGTTTACAGGAACAATGGTGAGGTATTTGCTCTGTCCCTATACTATAGATTGCCCTTTAACCTTTTGTAGCCTTCTGCCTGGTGTGTTTAACTTGTCTAAAGTATGGTATCTTTAAAGTTATTTTTTTGATTTTTTGATTTTTTTTTTTAATATGTATTATTTGTATTTTTGTCTAGTTGAGTATATTATTTATATTGCTTTGTCTTGTCTGTGTGTGTGTAAAACTTAATAAACAGAGTTCTCAAAAAAAAAAAACAGTTAATGGCCATGGCTGGGCCCACCTAAATAGATGGAAGACGGGTGGCTGAACATTTGGGGGTGAGGTCGGAAAGGATTGTCGGACAACTGCTGGGAAGCTGCAGGAAGGCTCTGTCAGCAGAAGAGTGGGGTATGCTGAATAGTGACAAGAAGAAGGTACAAGATGAAAACGTCTCATTTCCAAGACTAGGGATTACACCCAATATCCCAGAGTCAGAAAGAAAGGCGTTATTACTGGATTTGAGAGGGTTGGAAGAGGTGGGTTTGGATGAGGTGAATGGGAAAGACTTATATAGGGGGTGTGTCAAGGTGTTGAATAACGATACATTGAAAAATAGAAAAGACACTCCATGGAGGGTAAAATTGGGCATTGATGACAAGGTAAAGCCAGCATGGACAGCACTGTACAAGCCTCCGTTACAAAAGGGTACTGGGGATATGCAATGGAGGGTTTTGCATGGCATCATTGCAGTTAATGCTTTTGTATCTGTTATTATCTCAGATGTTGGAGATGGATGTCCTTTTTGTAATATAAGAGTAACAATTTGTCACTGTTTTATGGAGTGTGAGAGGATAAAACCTCTCTTGGAAATGCTGGAGTCTTTGTTTAAAGATGTAGGTGAGATTTTCAATAACACTGTTTTTATTTTGGGGTTTCAATATAGTAAGCAACAGAAAAGAAAATGTCAACTGTTAAATGTTTATTTTGGGACAAGCTAAGATGTCCATTTTTCTGAGTAGGAAACATAAGATAGAAACTGGATATGGGCAGGATGTAAGATGTGTTTTTAAAGGATTAGTGAAAACGAGAATAAAAGTGGATTTTGAATTCTTCTCGGCTGTGAAAGATCTCCCATTGTTTGAAGAGAAGTGGGCTTATGAAGGAGCGGTTTGTTTTGTGGAGGAGGGGAAACTATTTTTTGCTAATGAAATGAGTTGAATGTATATATATGCTTTTTTGTATTTTTATTTAATTTAGTTTTGTTAAAATTTTTATTTAGTAATGACATTTGTTGTTTCATTTCTGAAAAGGCAATGTGCCATTATTTGTGTTAATACTTGAGTATAAAAAAAAGGTTTTATAAAATCTCTCTCTCTCTCTCTCTCTCTCTCTCTCTCTCTCTCTCTCTCTCTCTCTCTCTCTCTCTCTCTCTCTCTCTCTCTCTCTCTCTCTCTCTCTCTCTCTCTCTCTCTCTCTCTCTCTCTCTCTCTCTCTCTCTCTCTCTCTCTCTCTCTCTCTCTCTCTCTCTCTCAATTCAATTCAATTTAAGGGCTTTATTGGCATGGGAAACGTATGTTAACATTGCCAAAGCAAGTGAAGTAGATAGTAAACAAAAGTGAAATAAACAATATATAATGAACAGTAAACATTACACTCAGAAGTTCCAAAAGAATACAGACATTTCAAATGTCATATTATGTATATATACAGTGTTGTAACAAGGTGCAAATAGTTAAAGTACAAATGGGAAAATAAATCAACATAAATATGGGTTGTATTTACAATGGTGTTTGTTCTTCACTGGTTGCCCTTTTATTGTGGCAACAAGTCACAAATCTTGCTGCTGTGATGGCACACTGGTTTTTCACCCAGTAGATAAGGGAGTTTATCAAAATTGGATTTGTTTTCTAATTCTTTGTGGGTCTGTGTAATCTGAGGGAAATATGTGTCTCTAATATGGTCATACATTTGGCAGGAGGTTAGGAAGTGTAGTTCCGTTTCACCTAATTTTGTGGGCAGTGTGCACATAGCCTGTCTTCTCTTGAGAGCCAGGCCATGCTCACTGAGTCTGTACATAGTCAAAGCTTTCCTTAGGTTTGGGTCAGTCACAGTTGTCAGGTGTCTTTCGTTGTACACTGAGGATATTTTTTCAGATTTCTGCATGCAGAGTCTGAATTTGGTGTTTGTCCCATTTTGTGAATTCTTGGTTGGTGAGTGGACCCCAGACCTCACAACCATAAAGGACAATGGGTTCTATAACTGATTTGAAGTAGTTTTAGCCAGATCCTAATTGGTATGTCGAATTGTATGTTATTTTTGATGGCATAGAAGGCCCATCTTGCCTTGTCTCTCAGATCGTTCACAGCTTTGTGGAAGTTAACTGTGGCGCTGATGTTTAGGCCGAGGTAATAATATGATAATAATATGCCATTTAGCATGACTTACAGTCATGTGTGCAAACATTTTTATGTATGGGTGGTCCCGGGGATCGAACCCACTACCCTGGCGTTACAAGCGCCATGCTCTACCAATAGTTTTTTGTGTTGTTCTAGGGCAACGGTGTCTAGATTAAATTTGTATTTGTGGTCCTGGCAACAGGACCTTTTTGGAACACCATTATTTTTGTCTTACTGAGATTGACTGTCAGGGCCCAGGTCTGACAGAATCTGTGCAGAAGATCTAGGTGTAGCTCAGTTGATAGAGCATGGCGTTTGCAACGCCAGGGTTGTGGGTTCGATTCCCACGGGGGGCCAGTATGAAAATGTATGCACTCACTAAAACTGTAAGTCGTTCTAGATAAGAGCGTCTGCTAAATGACTAAAATGTCAATGTAAAATGTGCTGCTGTAGGCCATCCTTGGTTGGGGACAGAAGCACCAGATCATCAGCAAACAGTAGACATTTGACTGCAGATTCTAGTAGGGTGAGGCCGGGTGCTGCTGACTGTTCTAGTGCCCTCGCCAATTCGTTGGTATATATGTTGAAGAGGATGGGGCTTAAGCTGCATCCCTGTCTCACCCCACGGCCCTGTGGAAAGAAATGTGTGTGTTTTTTGCCAATTTTTACCGCACAGTTTTTATAATGTCGGGAAGAGGATGGGGCTTAAGCTGCATCCCTGTCTCACCCCACGGCCCTATGGAAAGAAATGTGTGTGTTTTTTGCCAATTTTTACCGCACAGTTTTTATAATGTCGTATGTTTTTCCCGACACCACTTTCCATCAATTTGTATAGCAGACCCTCATGCCAAATTGAGTCAAAAGCTTTTTTGAAATCAACAAAAGCATGAGAAGACTTTGCTTTTGTTTTGGTTTGTTTGTTTGTCAATTAGAGTGTGCAGGGTGAATACGTGGTCTGTCGTACGGTAATTTGGTAAAAAGCCAATTTGACATATCCTCAGTACATTGTTTTTACTAAGGAAATGTACGAGTCTGCTGTTAATGATAATGCAGAGGATTTTCCCAAGGTTGCTGTTGACGCATATCCCACTGTAGTTTTTGGGGACAAATTTGTCTCCACTTTTAAGGATTGGGGTGATCAGTCCTTGGTTCCAAATATTGGGGAAGATGCCAGAGCTAAGGGTGATGTTAAAGTGTTTAAGTATAACCAATTGGAATTTGTGGTCTGTATATTTTATCAGTTTATTTAGGACACCATCAACACCACAGGCCTTTTTGGGTTGGAGGGTTTGTATTTTGTCCTGTAGTTCATTCAATGTAATTGGAGAATCCAGTGGGTTCTGTAGTCTTTAATAGTTGATTCTAATATTTGTATTTGATCATGTATATGTTTTTGCTGTTTGTTCTTTGTTCTTTGTTAAAGGGCCAAAAAGATTGGAGAAGTGGTTTATCCATACATCTCCATTTTGGATAGATAACTCTTCATGTTGTTGTTTGTTTAGTGTTTTCCAATTTTCCCAGAAGTGGTTAGATTCTATGGATTCTTCAATTACATTGAGCTGATTTCTGACATGCTGTTCCTTATTTTTCCGTAGTGTATTTCTGTATTGTTTTAGTGATTCACCATAGTGAAGGCGTAGGCTCAGGTTTTCTGGGTCTCTAAGTTTTTGGATGGATAGGTTTTTCCAATTTCTTTCTTAGGTTTTTGCATTCTTCATCAAACTATTTGTCATTGTTGTTAATTTTCTCAGGTTTTCTGTTAGAGATTTTTAGATTTGATAGGGAAGCTGAGAGGTCAAATATACTGTTTAGGT
The DNA here is from genome assembly GCA_902810595.1 of Coregonus sp. 'balchen'. Taxonomy (NCBI): domain Eukaryota; kingdom Metazoa; phylum Chordata; class Actinopteri; order Salmoniformes; family Salmonidae; genus Coregonus; species Coregonus sp. 'balchen'. The sequence continues at coordinate 2,031,211 of LR778285.1, read as the reverse complement.
TTTCTACTGCCAAGTTTACACCTTCACTATTACAGTGGAACGTTTTGTCCAGGAAGGTGTCTAAAAGGGATTGAATTTGTTGTTGCCTAATTGTTTTTTGGTAGGTTTCGACACTACTTTCCTTCCATCTATAGCATTTCTTAATATTATTAAGTTCCTTTGGCTTTGATGCCTCATGAGTGAGTATTGCTCTGTTCAAGTAGACTGTGATTTTGCTGTGGTCTGATAGGGGTGTCAGACTCTGGGTTTCTGGGTTGAGGTCAGTGATAAAGTAGTCTACAGTACTACTGCCAAGAGATGAGCTATAGGTGTACCTACCATAGGAGTCCCCTCCAAGCCTACCATTTACTATGTACATGCCCAGCGTGCGACAGAGCTGCAGGAGTTGTGACCCGTTTTTGTTGGTTATGTTGTTGTAGTTGTGTCTAGGGGGGCATTTGGGGGAGGGAATGCTTTCACCTCAGGTAGGTGGTTGTCCCCCTGTGTGTTGAGGGTGTCAGGTTCTTGTCCAGTTCTGGCATTTAGGTCGCCACAGACTAGTACATGTCCCTGGGTCTGGAAATGATTGATTTCCCCCTCCAGGATGGAGACGCTGTCTTCGTTAAAGTATGGGGATTCTAGTGGGGTAGGTAGCACACAGGAGGACATTTTTCTCTGTTGAGATCATTTCCTTTTGAATTTCTAGCCAAATGTAAAATGTTCCTGTTTTGATTAATTGAATAGAGTGAGTTAGGTCTGCTCTATACCAAATTAGCATACCCCCTGAGTCCCTTCCCTGTTTCACACCTGGTAATTTGGTGGATGGGACTACCAGCTCTCTGTAACCTAGAGGGCAACTAGTGGGTCCATCTCCTCTATACCATGTTTCTTGTAGGATGACAATGTCTGTATTTCCGATTTCTTTGGTGAAGTCCAGATTCCTGCTCTTTAGGCCAAAGGCAGATGACCTCAGGCCTTGGATATTCCAGGATGAAATAGTGAAGGCTTTGTGTTCCATAAAGTGTCTAATGTTGTTGGTCGTGTGGTTCGGCCTCAGGCCAGTAAGTGTGAGCAGAGCCCGCTGAGCATCTGGTACATGCCATTGGCTTGGGCTAGTGTAAGAGTGGGGGTTGGGCCTGTTTGCCTGCTCACGGCCTGGGCGTATGTGTGACTTTCATGTTGAGGGCCACTTTGTGGGAGTGGGGGGCATGGGGTGGGTAGGAGGGGCATAGGTCTGATCTGAGGGGGCCAAAATGGGGTGTGGGCAAGGTTGATTTGGGGGGGGGGTGTTAATTGGTTGGGGTGGGGGTGTGGATGTGGATGTGGCTGGTGGTGCTGTGGTCTAGATGTAGGTCCTTTTTTTTCAGTGGCAGGGACTGGCAGACTAGTCAGGATCGAGGCAAAGAAGAACAGAGCAAAGTAGTTATGTGAATTATTTAACAAACTATTTCAGTGTCTCTGTGCGTCTCCCAAAAGGTTGTAAGTCTTTTGGGATTTAAGTAACGGACAGAGTCCCAGTCTGCATAGTCAGAGATTTATTCATTGTGAATTCAGCCATCACAACTCATACGTCATACAAACATCCTGCCCCCCCTTAGGCGGCCTGTATTTTTCCACTATACACATCTTGTAAGCACACACACACTTCGGTTCAGCTCATGTTTTCCTCTGCTCTCCTGACCATTAGGTCACACACTGTTCTTATATTTTCCTACTCCTTGCTCGGCCAGGTGGCAAACTTCAGTTATCGCATCCTCCCAATATCCTGCATACTCCTCAAAAAGCCTAACAGTTTCTCTCCTCCCTAAATTGGGAGGCCCCTTTATCTTGGTTTAGACAGTTCTCCTTTGTTGTCTGGCCTAACTCTTACTCCCATTGCTAAATAGTAGCTCAATGTCATAGTCTTTACTGGTCCTACACACACACATTTCTAACACATTATACACAGTTTCAGGGTGCAATAATTAGTCATTAATAATTAATCTATCAAAGGTACAGAGAGATCCTTGATGAAAACCTGCTCCAGAGCGCTAAGGACCTCAGACTGGGGCGAAGGTTCACCTTCCAACAGGACAATGACCCTAAGCACACAGCCAAGACAACGCAGGGGTGGCTTCGGGACAAGTCTCTGAAATGTCCTTGAGTGGCTCAGCCAGAGCCCGGACGTGATCGAACATCGCTGGAGAGACCTGGAAATAGCTGTGTAGCAACGCTCCCCATCCAACCTGACACAGCTTGAGAGGATCTGCAGAGAAGAATGGGAGGAACTCCCCAAATACAGGTGTGCCAAGCTTGTAGCGTCATACCCAAGAAGACTCGAGGCTGTAATCGCTGCCAAAGGTGCTTCAACAAAGTACTGATTAAAGGGTATGAATACTTATGAAAATATAATATTTCAATTTTTTATTTTTTATAAATTAGCAAACATTTCTAAAAACCAGTTTTTGCTTCGTCATTATGTGGTGTTGTGTGTAGATTGATGAGTAAAAAAACAAATGTAATCAATTTTAGAATAAGGCTGTAACGTAACAAAATGTGGACAAAGTCAAGGGGTCTGAATACTTTCCGAAGGCACTGGATTTTCTCCTTTTCTGTTTTGGTTTCAAAATCGTTGTATTTGTTTTCAAAGTAGGCTGTATAGTTCTGGCAGTGTACGAGAAAATGCCAAAAGTTTGGACACACCTACTCATTCAAGGGTTTTTCTATATTTTTACTATTATCTACATTGTAGAATAATAGTGAAGACATCAAAACTATGAAATAACACATACGGAATCATGTATTAACCAAAAAAGTGTTAAACAGATCAAAATATACTTTATATTAGATTCTTCAAGGTAACCACCCTTTGCCTTGACGACAGCTTTGCACACTCTTGGCATTCTCTCAACCAGTTTCATGAGGTAGTCACCTGGATGCATTTCAATTAACAGTCGTCTTGATTTCTTTCATATCTCATTCCCGTTGGCACCAAAAGTTTAAAAAGTGTTGATAGGGGACAGAATGTGGTCGGACCATCATATAATTGGCATATACATTACTCTGACTGAATTTCCACGTGGGCGAGGATATTGGAAATGTAATCAAAGCCTATTGGATGATAATTTATTTTTAACTAGGACAAAGGAATTTATAACTGACTTTTTCCGACATAACATAGATACAGCAAATCCCCTTATTGTATGGGACACCTTTAAATGTGCCTTTAGAGGCATGCAATTCAGTACTCATCTCGAAAACAAAACCAATTTAGGTCAAAAGAGTTTATACTAACAAAGGAAATATAAAGTCTAACAGAACAGATAGATGGCAATAAAAACTGTAACATAGAGGCTCAGAATACATTAGAGGAAAAACAAAAATAAATGGAGAAACTTATTCAAGAAAGATCAAGTGTAATATATTATAAAAATAAAGCAAACTGGATGGAATATGGGGAAAAATGCACCAAATTCTTTTTAAATCTTCAACATAGGAATGCTACCAAAAAGAATTTAATGAAACTGGTTACAATTGACGGAGTAACCCATGATTCACCAAATGATATTTTGAAGGAGGGAACAAGGTACTTTAACCATATGTTTTCGTTTCAGTCGCCTCCATCTCCTCTAACTGAAGCTATTTGTAGAGATGTTTTTTCTATTGATAATGTAAAATTAACAGCCATACAGAAAGACTCATGTGAAGGTGAAATTACAGAGGAGGAACTTCTGGATGCAATTAAAGACTTTAAGTCCGGGAAAACTCCAGGGTTGATGGCATACCAGTCGAAGTATACCAAACCTTTTTGATATACTAAGAGGACCGTTATTAGCATGTTTTAACCACTCCTATGTAAATGGTAGATTATCTGACACTCAAGAAGAAGATCTCATTATTACTGAAACAGGATACAAGTGGAAAATATAAAGATCCAGTCCATAAAAAAAAATTGGAGGCCGCTTATACTTCAGTGTTGTGATGTAAAAATTCGAGCAAAATGTATAGCGCGTAGAATTAAAAAGGTATTGTCAGATATTATTCATTCTAATCAGACAGGTTCTTTACATGGAAGATACATTGGAGATAATATAAGGCAAGTATTGGAAACAATAGAACATTATGGGAAATCAGAGAAACCAGGCCTGCTATTCATAGCAGACTTCGAAAAGGCATTTGATAAAGTATGACTAGGGTTTATATATAAATGCCTGGAGCATTTCAATTTTGGTGAATCTCTTATAAAATGGGTCGAAATCATGTATAGTAACCCTAGGTGTAAAATAGTAAATAATGGCTATTTCTCAGAAAGTTTTAAACTGTCAAGAGGAGTGAAACAAGGTTGTCCACTATCGGCATATCTATTTATTGTGGCCATCGAGATGTTAGCTATTAAAATCAGATCCAACAATAATACAGTGAGGGAAAAAAGTATTTGATCCCCTGCTGATTTTGTACCTTTGCCCACTGACAAAGACATGATCAGTCTATCATTTTAATGGTAGGTTTATTTGAACAGTGAGAGACAGAATGACAACAACAAAATCCAGAAAAACGCATGTCAAAAATGTTATAAATTGATTTGCATTTTAATGAGGGAAATAAGTATTCGACCCCTCTGCAAAACATGACTTAGTACTTGGTGGCAAAACCCTTGTTGGCAATCACAGAGGTCAGACGTTTCTAGTAGTTGGCCACCAGGTTTGCACACATCTCAGGAGTGATTTTGTTCCACTCCTCTTTGCAGATCTTCTCCAAGTCATTAAGGTTTCGAGACTGACGTTTGGCAACTTGAACCTTCAGTTCCTTCCACAGATTTTCTATGGGATTAAGGTCTGGAAACTGGCTAGGCCACTCCAGGACCTTAATGTGCTTCTTCTTGAGCCACTCCTTTGTTGCCTTGGCCGTGTGTTTTGGGTCATTGTAATTTTTTTACATTTTAGTCATTTAGCAGACGCTCTTATCCAGAGCGACTTACAGTTAGTGAACACATTTATATATATTTTTTTATACTGGCCCCCCGTGGGAATTGAACCCACAATTCTGGCGTTGCAAATGCCATGCTCAATCAACTGAGCTACATCCCTGCCGGCCATTCCCTCCCCTACCCTGGACGACGCTGGGCCAATTGTGCGCCACCCATGAGTCTCCCGGTCGCGGCTGGCTGCGACAGAGCCTGGATTCGAAACAGGATCTCTAGTGGCACAGTTAGCACTGCGATGCAGTGCCTTAGACCACTGCGCCACTCAGGAGTCTGATGTGGATATACTCATGCTGGAATACCCATCCACAACCCATTTTCAATGCCCTGGCTGAGGGAAGGAGGTTCTCACCCAAGATTTGACAGTACATGGCCCCGTCCATCGTCCCTTTGATGCGGTGAAGTTGTCCTGTCCCCTTAGCAGAAAAACACCCCCAAAGCATAATGTTTCCACCTCCATGTTTGACGGTGGGGATGGTGTTCTTTGGGGTCATAGGCAGCATTCCTCCTCCTCCAAACACGGCGAGTTGAGTTGATGCCAAAGAGCTCGATTTTGGTTTCATCTGACCACAACACTTTCACCCAGTTCTCCTCTGAATCATTCAGATGTTCATTGGAAAACTTCAGACGGCCCTGTATATGTGCTTTCTTGAGCAGGGGGACCTTGCGGGCGCTGCAGGATTTCAGTCCTTCACGTGTAGTGTGTTACCAATTGTTTTCTTGGTGACTATGGTCCCAGCTTCCTTGAGATCATTGACAAGATCCTCCCGTGTAGTTCTGGGCTGATTCCTCTCCGTTCTAATGATCATTGCAACTCCACAAGGTGAGATCTTGCATGGAGCCCCAGGCCGAGGGAGATTGACAGTAATTTTGTGTTTCTTCCATTTGCGAATAATCGCACCAACTGTTGTCACCTTCTCACCAAGCTGCTTGGCGATGGTCTTGTAGCCCATTCCATCCTTGTGTAGGTCTACAATCTTGTCCCTGACATCCTTGGAGAGTTCTTTGGTCTTGGCCATGGTGGAGAGTTTGGAATCTGATTGATTGATTGCTTCTGTGGACTGGTGTCTTTTATACAGGTAATAAACTGAGATTAGCTCATCTCAGCTCATTACCTGTATAAAAGACACCTGGGAGCCAGAAATCTTTCTGATTGAGAGGGGGTCAAATACTTATTTCCCTCATTAAAATGCAAATCAATTTATAACATTTTTGAAATGCGTTTTTCTGTATTTTTTTGTTGTTATTCTGTCACTCACTGTTCAAATAAACCTACCATTAAAATTATAGACTGATCATTTCTTTGTCAGTGGGAAAACGTACAAAATCAGCAGGGGATCAAATACTTTTTTCCCTCACTGTATCAGGGGATTAGAAATCCAGGGCTTAAAAACGAAGGTGTCATTGTACGCTGATGATTCATGTTTTCTTTTAGATCCACAACTAGAATCCCTCCACAGCCTCATAGAGGATCTAGATACATTTTCTAACCTCTCTGGATTACAACCAAATTATGACAAATGTACTATATTACGTATTGGATCAATAAAAAATACAATTTTGACATTGCCATGTAGTTTACCAATAAAATGGTCTGATGGTGATGTGGATGTACTCGGAATACATATCTCAAAGGAAATAAATGATCTCACTTCAATAAATCATAATAGAAAATTAGCAAAAATAGATAAGATCTTGCTACCATGGAAAGGTGGGTGCCTGTCAATTTGTGGAAAATCACCCTGATTAACTCTTTAGTATTATCCCAGTTTACCTATTTGCTTATGGTCTTGCCTACGCCTAGTGAACAGTTTTTTAAATTATATGAGAAAAAATATTCCATTTTATTTGGAATGGCAAGCCAGACAAAATTAAACGGGCCTATTTATATCATGAATATGAATTTGGAGGACAGAAATTATTAAATATTAAACATTAGACCTATTACTAAAAGCTTCAGTCATACAAAAGTTATACTTACAGTGGGGAAAAAAGTATTTAGTCAGCCACCAATTGTACAAGTTCTCCCACTTAAAAAGATGAGAGAGGCCTGTAATTTTCATCATAGGTACATGTCAACTATGACAGACAAAATGAGGAAAAAAAATCCAGAAAATCACATTGTAGGATTTTTTATGAATTTATTTGCAAATTATGGTGGAAAATAAGTATTTGGTCAATAACAAAAGTTTCTCAATACTTTGTTATATACCCCTTGTTGGCAATGACACAGGTCAAACGTTTTCTGTAAGTCTTCACAAGGTTATCACACACTGTTGCTGGTATTTTGGCCCATTCCTCCATGCAGATCTCCTCTAGAGCAGTGATGTTTTGGGGCTGTCGCTGGGCAACACGGACTTTCAACTCCCTCCAAAGATTTTCTATGGGGTTGAGATCTGGAGACTGGCTAGGCCACTCCAGGACCTTGAAATGCTTCTTACGAAGCCACTCCTTCGTTGCCCGGGGTGGTGTGTTTGGGATCATTGTCATGCTAAAAGACCCAGCCACGTTTCATCTTCAATGCCCTTGCTGATGGAAGGAGGTTTTCACTCAAAATCTCACGATACATGGCCCCATTCATTCTTTCCTTTACACGGATCAGTCGTCCTGGTCCCTTTGCAGAAAAACAGCCCCAAAGCATGAAGTTTCCACCCCCATGCTTCACAGTAGGTATGGTGTTCTTTGGATGCAACTCAGCATTCTTTGTCCTCCAAACACGATGAGTTGAGTTTTTACCAAAAAGTTATATTTTGGTTTCATCTGACCATATGACATTCTCCCAATCCTCTTCTGGATCATCCAAATGCACTCTAGCAAACTTCAGATGGGCCTGGACATGTACTGGCTTAAGCAGGGGGACACGTCTGGCAATGCAGGATTTGAGTCCCTGGCGGAGTAGTGTGTTACTGATGGTAGGCTTTGTTACTTTGGTCCCAGCTCTCTGCAGGTCATTCACTAGGTCCCCCCGTGTGGTTCTGGGATTTTTGCTCACCGTTCTTGTGATCATTTTGACCCCACGGGGTGAGATCTTGCGTGGAGCCCCAGATCGAGGGAGATTATCAGTGGTCTTGTATGTCTTCCATTTCCTAATAATATCTCCCACAGTTGATTTCTTCAAACCAAGCTGCTTACCTATTGCAGATTCAGTCTTCCCAGCCTGGTGCAGGTCTACAATTTTGTTTCTGGTGTCCTTTGACAGCTCTTTGGTCTTGACCATAGTGGAGTTTGGAGTGTGACTGTTTGAGGTTGTGGACAGGTGTCTTTTATACTGATAACAAGTTCAAACAGGTGCCATTAATACAGGTAACGAGTGGAGGACAGAGGAGCCTCTTAAAGAAGAATTTACAGGTCTGTGAGAGCCAGAAATCTTGCTTGTTTGTAGGTGACCAAATACTTATTTTCCACCATAATTTGCAAATAAATTCATTAAAAATCCTACAATGTGATTTTCTGGAAAAAAAATTCTCAATTTGTCTGTCATAGTTGACGTGTACCTATGATGAAAATGACAGGCCTCTCTCATCTTTTTAAGTGGGAGAACTTGCACAATTGGTGGCTGACTAAATACTTTTTTTCCCCACTGTAAAACTGAACAGGTTCTCTAGCAAATTAGTAAGATTGTCTCACCCAATGTTCAAGAATGGCCTTTTTCCCTTTATTCAGATTACAACCATTCACTTTCAGTTATTTGAAAAGGAAATAATCTCCCAGATATCACTATTTCTAAAGCAATTTAATCCTCCAGAAACGACAGAACAAATAATGCAACAAATATTGTGGTTAAACTCAAATATACTAATTGACAAAAAAAACGGTTTAAAAAATGTATAATTTTTGTAAATGATATCATCGGTAGGACTGGTGGAGTTATGTCGCACATGCAGCTAACAAAAACATATGGAAATGTCTGCTCTACCCAAAATTACAACCAAATAATTGCAGCCTTACAACAAAAATGGAAGAGGAAAGTGGAAGGAGGAGAAAATAAGGAACTTGTCTGTCGGCCTTGCATTAAAGAACATAATTGGTTAAGGAAAACTGTGATGAATAAAAAAGTATATAAGTTTCATTTAAGGACCAAAGGATTGACAGCCGTCCCATATAGATTGCAAAATAGTTGGGAAGAGTACAGTTGAAATACAGTGGGGAGAACAATAAACAGAGACTCCCAACCAACAGAACTATATACAGTGGGGAGAACAAGTATTTGATACACTGCCGGTTTTGCAGGTTTTCCTACTGTGATGTCACGAGAGGCTGTGTCCTGGAGGGACGTTACATCCCCCTGAGATGGCTGCAAACCCAGACAGCTATGGCTCCATCTGCTGGTATGGTCGGGAACTCCACCCCTCTATGGCCAATCTTCCCACGCAGCTGAAACAAATGAGGAGCTGATGAGCTGAAGGTTTGTGAAGGGAAGAGACACACTGAGGGGGTGTGTGGGGGGTGAAGAAACACAGTCTCCAACCTGGGCTCTCTGGAGGACAAGAGTGCTGCACGTCCACTTCCATGAGGAATATAAGGATTTGGAGATACTTACCTTTGGGAAATACTCACCTTTGGATATATGCACCTGTGGAAATACGTGAGAGACATTTGGAAGGACTTTTTGCTGGGTTGGCCACTAGCTGCAACGTGGACTACAGTAAGGCTGGGGAAAAGTTATGTGAGCGAGTGAGAATTATGATTTTGGATGTGGAAGAGACATCCCTGAACTGTTAACCCTTAAAGAGCCACAAGAGAACAGAATTTGGTTATATTTTCGTTAATTTCCCAAGACCTTTAATAAAATCCTTGTTTTGTTTGAACCTTGTCTCCTTGCACTACTTGAGCAATCCCGCTGAAAGCTGTGTAGCCTCTCGTGACGTCACAGATGGTGGAGAATACGGGCAAGCTCAAGCGTTAATAGTGCATGTCAGAGGAGGATACCGAAGGTTTGATCACCCAGTTTTCCAAGTTGGCCGTAGGCTCCCCGCCGACTGAAATGGAGGACATATTGAAAGCCCTTGTTGCTGGCCAGCAAGCCCAGATGCAAGCAACCGTGGCTCTCTTGGAGGAGCAAAAGAAAGCCAACCTTCTGAAGGCAGAGGAATTGCAATTGCAGAGACAGAGGGTTGTCCAAAATACCCGCCCAATAAAGGCAAGTGACTTTATATCTAAGATGGGAGCTACCGATGACATTGAGGCATACCTGCATGCATTTGAGGCCACGGCCACTAGGGAAGCCTGGCCCAAGCAACAGTGGGTTGGTCTGTTAGCCCCCTTTCTAACCGGGGAATCGCTGAATGCTGTCCGGGACCTGGGCCCTGACCAGGTTACTGACTATGATGCCCTGAAGTCTGAGATCCTCAGCAGATATGGACTCACAAAGTTTGGTATGGCCCAGCGCTTTCACAGCTGGACCTTCCAACCAGACCAACCTCCTCGGGCGCAGATGCATGAACTTGTCCGAATCGCAAGGAAATGGCTGGATCCGCAGAGGAATACAGCAGCGGCGGTGGTGGAGGCCGTTGTGGTGGATCGTTACCTACGCGCCCTGCCTTATGAGGCAAAACGGTTCATCAGTCAACAGGCCTTGACCACGGCTGATCTGACCGTGGAAGCTGTGGAAAAGTACCAGGCCACAGCGGAGATGCTGAATGCTTCCCGAAAAGACCCCAGGAGTGCGGCCCCACCACAAATGGGAAGAACCCGTCCAAAGGACCCCAAGGTCTCGAACCCAGCCACGTCAGGACTTATCCCGGCTCCAGGGGGAGCCAGAAACCAGGCGGGTCCAAGAAGAGTACACCAGGAGGGGGAAACTCGACAGTGTTACCGGTGTGGGGAGATGGGACATATCTCCTGGCAGTGTGGGAAACCAGCCGATGAACCTATGCCCACTGCGGAGTCCTCCAGCTCAGCACCCACACACCGTTTTGCCTCGCTCTTGGGAGTCGTAGATGGCGGCCCAGATCGACCCCCCACCTGCCCGGTAACTGTGAATCACCATGATGTGGAGGCCTTACTAGATTCTGGTAGCCGGGCCACCCTGGTGCGTAAGGATTTGGTGGGCCCAACGTGTCGGACCCCGGGGAAAGTCCTCCCAGTTTCCTGTGTCCATGGAGACACCAGAGAATACCCCATTACTGAACTTACAATGACCAGCACACGGGGAACCATACACACGACGGCGGGGGTGGTTGATTCCCTCCCCGTCCCTGTCCTAATTGGACGAGACTGCCCAGCCTTTTACCCACTCTGGAGAGAGTCTCAGGAGAGGATAACCCGAGTACCTCAGAAACGGAGAGGCAAGACTCATCCTGGGAAGGCTCCGGTGCAACCGTTTAACTTTTCTGTTGGCCACAGGGCTGGCAAGCACCACGGCAATGCGGACGCCCTCTCCCGGCGTGATGCCTTCTTCGCTGCCTTTACCCCGACGAGGACGTCGGTCCCGAGGAGGGGGATGTGTGATGTCACGAGAGGCTGTGTCCTGGAGGGACGTTACATCCCCCTGAGATGGCTGCAAACCCAGACAGCTATGGCTCCATCTGCTGGTATGGTCGGGAACTCCACCCCTCTATGGCCAATCTTCCCACGCAGCTGAAACAAATGAGGAGCTGATGAGCTGAAGGTTTGTGAAGGGAAGAGACACACTGAGGGGGTGTGTGGGGGGTGAAGAAACACAGTCTCCAACCTGGGCTCTCTGGAGGACAAGAGTGCTGCACGTCCACTTCCATGAGGAATATAAGGATTTGGAGATACTTACCTTTGGGAAATACTCACCTTTGGATATATGCACCTGTGGAAATACGTGAGAGACATTTGGAAGGACTTTTTGCTGGGTTGGCCACTAGCTGCAACGTGGACTACAGTAAGGCTGGGGAAAAGTTATGTGAGCGAGTGAGAATTATGATTTTGGATGTGGAAGAGACATCCCTGAACTGTTAACCCTTAAAGAGCCACAAGAGAACAGAATTTGGTTATATTTTCGTTAATTTCCCAAGACCTTTAATAAAATCCTTGTTTTGTTTGAACCTTGTCTCCTTGCACTACTTGAGCAATCCCGCTGAAAGCTGTGTAGCCTCTCGTGACGTCACACTACTTACAAAGCATGTAGAGGTCTGTCATTTTTTATCATAGGTACACTTCAACTGTGAGAGACGGAATCTAAAACAAAAATCCAGAAAATCACATTGTATGATTTTTAAGTAATTAATTTGCATTTTATTGCATGACATAAGTATTTGATCACCTACCAACCAGTAAGAATTCCGGCTCTCACAGACCTGTTAGTTTTTCTTTAAGAAGCCCTCCTGTTCTCCACTCATTAACTGTCTTAACTGCACCTGTTTGAACTAGTTACCTGTATAAAAGACACCTGTCCACACACTCAATCAAACAGACTCCAACCTCTCCACAATGGCCGATGACCAGAGAGCTGTGTAAGGACATCAGGGATACAATTGTAGACCTGCACAAGGCTGGGATGGGCTACAGGACAATAGGCAAGCAGCTTGGTGAGAAGGCAACAACTGTTGGCGCAATTATTAGAAAATGGAAGATGTTCAAGATGACGGTCAATCACCCTCCGTCTGGGGCTCCATGCAAGATCTCACCTCGTGGGGCATCAATGATCATGAGGAAGATGAGGGATCAGCCCAGAACTACACGGCAGGACCTGGTCAATGACCTGAAGAGAGCTGGGCCCACAGTCTCAAAGAAAACCATTAGTAACACACTACGCCGTCATGGATTAAAATCCTGCAGCGCACGCAAGGTTCCCCTGCTCAAGCCAGCGCATGTCCAGGCCCGTCTGAAGTTTGTCAATGACCATCTGGATGATCCAGAGGAGGAATGGGAGAAGGTCATGTGATCAGATGAGACAAAAATATAGCTTTTTGGTCTAAACTCCACTCGCCGTGTTTGGAGGAAGAAGAAGGATGAATACAACCCCAAGAACACCATCCCAAACGTGAAGCATGGAGGTGGAAACATCATTCTTTGGGGATGCTTTTCTGCAAAGGGGACAGGACGACTGCACCGTATTGAGGGGAGGATGGATGGGGCCATGTATTGCGAGATCTTGGCCAACAACCTCCTTCCCTCAGTAAGAGCATTGAAGATGGGTCGTGGATGGGTCTTCCAGCATGACAACGACCTGAAACACACAGCCAGGGCAACTAAGGAGTGGCTCCGTAAGAAGCATCTCAAGGTCCTGGAGTGGCCTAGCCAGTCTCCAGACCTGAACCCAATAGAAAATCTTTGGAGGGAGCTGAAAGTCCGTATTGCCCAGCAATAGCCCCGAGACCTGAAGGATCTGGAGAAGGTCTGTATGAAGGAGTGGGCCAAAATCCCTGCTGCAGTGTGTGCAAACCTGGTCAAGACCTTCAGGAAACGTATGATCTCTCTAATTGCAAACAAAGGTTTCTGTACCAAATATTAAGTTCTGCTTTTCTGATGTATCAAATACTTATTTCATGCAATAAAATGCAAATTAATTACTTAAAAATCATACAATGTGATTTTCTGGATTTTGGATTTCTATGATAACAATTACAGACCTCTACATGCTTTGTAAGTAGGAAAACCTGCAAAATCGGCAGTGTATCAAATACTTGTTCTCTCCACTGTATATATATATATATATATATATATATATATATATATATATATATATATATATATATTAATATAAAGAAAACATGGGGGATTGGAAGTGATGCAGACAATTACATTGATGGAAGTTACAATCTACCTGCAATATTAAACTGATCTACCCCCCCCCCCCCCCCCCCCCAAAAAAATAAAAAAAATAAACAGGTTGTTAAAATTTTATTTTTGACTCGTTTCAGGAAACTAGGCATATGTTGCGGGTCACTACATCACAGGAGAGCCATTTGAATGTTAACCTTTGTTTTTTTTTATCAAAATGCGTTTTTTGGCAGGAATGCCTTCTGGAACATGTGAACTTTCATGTGCCTTAATAATACAATACCTGGCTCCGACGAGGATGGCGGCCTCACGACTAGCTCTTACGAAACTTTGCGCTATTTGGTTTTTTTATGTATTATTTTTTTACATTATTAGCTCAGAAAGTGTTTTGTGTCATTACATACAGCCAATAAAAACTATTGGATGTCAGAGCGGCGGTAACTCACCAGCATTACGACCAGGAATACGACTTTCCTGAAGCAGATACTTTGTTTGCTCTCCCCAGGACAATTGAACTGATTCCAGCAGCTGACCCAAAACATAGCTGGCGTAGGAGAGGCACTCAGAGTGGTCTGCTGGTTCGATTTATTTCCAGAAAGACATCAAGGCCTGAAACATACTTTGTTTCACAGAAACATGGCTCTCTGGGGATATTCTGTCAAAATCGGTCCAGCCAGATGGGTTCTCAGTTCATCGCGCAGACAGGAATAAATATCTCTCCGGGAAGCAGAAGGGCGGAGGTGTGTGTTTCATGATTAACGACTCATGGTGTAATTGTAGTAATATATACGGCCGTGTATTCCCCCCTCAAGCCGATACCACGACGGCCAAAAAAATTACTTAACTGGACCTTATGCAAACTGGAAACCACATATCCTGAGGCTGCATTTAATGTAGCCGGGGATTTTAACAAAGCAAATTTGAGGACTAGGCTGCCGAAGTTCTATCAACATATCGACTGTTGAACTCGCGCTGCTAAAATCCTCAACCATTGCTATTCGAACTTCCGGGATGGTTATAAGGCCCTCCCCTGCCTTCCTTTCAGCAAATCTGACCACGTCTCCATTTTGCACCTCCCTTCCTATAGGCAGAAACTCAAACAGGAAGCACCCGTGCTAAGGACTATTCAACGCTGGTCTGACCAATCGGAACCCACGCTTCAAGATTGTTTTGATCACGTGGACTTGGATATGTTCCGGGTAGCTTGTGAAAATAATTTAGACGAATACACTGAAACGGTGACTGAGTTCATCAGGAAGTGTATAGGTGATGTTCTGCCCACTGTGACTATTAAAACCTACCCTAACCAGAAACCGTGGATAGATGGCAGCATACGCGCAAAACTGAAAGCGCGAACCACCGCATTTAACCATGGCAAGGTGACTGGGAATATGGCAGAATACAAACAGTGTAGCTACTCACTCCGCAAGGCAATTAAACTGGCAAAAAAACATCAGTATAGAGACAAAGTGGAGTCGCAATTCAACGGCTCAGACAACGAGACGTATGTGGCAGGGTCTACAGACAATCACGGACTACAAAAGGAAAACCAGCCACGTCGCCGACACCGACGTCTCGCTTCCAGACAAGCTAAACACCTTTTTCGCCCGCTTTGAGGATAACACAGTGCTACCAACAAGGCCCACTACCAAAGACTGTGGCCTCTCCTTCTCCGTGGCCGACGTGAGTAAGACATTTAAGCATGTTAACCCCCTCAAGGCTGCCAGCCCAGATGGCATCCCTAGCCGCGTCCTCAGAGCATGCGCAGACCAGCTGGCTGGTGTGTTTATGGACATATTCGATCTCTCCCTTTCCCAGTCTGCTGTCCCCACATGCTTCAAGATGGCTACCATTGTTCCTGTACCAAAGAAAGCAAAAGGTAACTGAACTAAATGACTATCGCCCCGTAGCAATCACCTCTGTCATCATGAAGTGCTTTGAGAGACTAGTCAAGGATCATATCACCTCTACCTTACCTGTCACCCTAGACCCACTCCAATTTGCTTACCGCCCCAATAGATCCACAGACGATGCAATCGCCATCACACTGCACACTGCCCTATCCCATCTGGACAAGAGGAATACCTATGTAAGAATGCTGTTCATTGACTATAGCTCAGTATTCAACACCATAGTACCCTCCAAGCTCATCATTACGCTCGAGGCCCTGGGTCTGAACCCCGCCCTGTGCAACTGGGTCCTGGACTTCCTGACGGGCCGCCCCCAGGTGGTGAAGGTAGGAAACAACATCTCTGCTTCACTGATCCTCAACACTGGAGCCCCACAAGGGTGCAAGCTCAGCCCCCTCCTGTACTCCCTGTTCACCCATTACTTTGTGGCCAAGCACGCCTCCAACTCAATTATCAAGTTTGCAGACGACACAACAGTGGTAGGCTTGATTACCAACAATGACGAGACCGCCTACAGGGAGGAGGTGAGGGCTCTGGGAGTGTGGTGCCAGGAAAATAACCTCTCACTCAACGTCAACAAAACAAAGGAGATGATCGTGGACTTCAGGAAACAGCAGAGGGTGCACCCCCCTATCCACATCGACGGGTCAGCGGTGGAGAAGGTGGAAAGATTCAAGTTCCTTGGCGTACACATCACTGACAAACTGAAATGGTCCACCCACGTAGAAGGCGCAACAGAGCCTCTTCAACCACAGGAGGCTGCATACATTTGTCTTGGCACCTAAAACCCTCACTAACCTTTACAGATGCACAATTGAGAGCATCCTGTCGGGCTGTATCACAGCCTGGTACGGCAACTGCACCGCCTGCAATCGCAGGGCTCTCCAGAGGGTGGTGCGGTCTGCCAAACACATTACCGGGGGCAAACTACCCGCCCTCCAAGACACCTACAGCACCCGATGTCACAGGAAGGCCGAAAAGATCATCAAGGACATCAACCACCTGAGCCACTGCCTGTTCACCCCGCTATCATCTAGAAGGCGAGGTCAGTACAGGTGCATCAAAGCCTGGACCGAGAGAATGAAAAACAGCTTCTATCGCAAGGCCAGCAGACTTTAATAGCCATCACTAGCACATTAGAAACTGCTGCTGCCTATTGAAATCACTGGACACTTTAATAATGTTTACATATCTTGCACTACTCATCTCATATGTATATACTGTATTATATTCTATAATATTCTACTGTATCTTAGTCCATGCCGCTCTGTCATTGCTTGTCCATATATGTATATATTCTTAAATTCTATTCCTTACTAGATTTGTGTGTATTGGGTATATTTTGTGAAATTGTTAGATATTACTGCACTGTCGGAGCTAGAAGCACAAGCATTTCGCTACACCCGCAATAACATCTGCTAAACACATGTATGTGACAAATAACATTTGATTTGATTTGATAACAAACTTGTATGCCATCTGTAAATACAAATAAAACTGTTAAATTACGAGCTAGTTGGTTTAGCCACAGAAAAAGACGGCAACCTTCCCGCTAGCCACGATTGGCTGAGATAATGAGTGGGCTGGACATGCCGAGAGATGAGTTCGGATTGGTCTGCCATGTAGCATGCTTCTGTCTATTTGAGCTGGTCAGTATGTGTAGGTAATCCTGTCTAACATACTTTTTTTTTTAAATATATATCGCGTAGTAGAACTGCATAAGTGTTGCTCTCCACTTTCTGGAAGACCGAGTTTTGAAATCAGTGGAATTAGAGTATGATAGCTAAGGAGATGGAGAAAACACCTGTCTCCGGATTACATCTTCAAACTAAGGGCAACCATGGTGTCCGTGAGAGGGAGAAGCATCCATCCATGATGTATAAAGGTAAGATAGTCTGCCTAGCTACATTTTCAGATATTACACGTTTCTAATTTTGACAGAAAGTGTACTGTTAGCTAGCTAGCTAACGTTAGCTGGCTGGCTCGCTAGCTAACATTACGTGTATGATTTGTGTACTAATATTATTCATATCTCAGAGCCATTCGCTTTGCTAGTTATAGCCTAATGTTAGCTTGCTAACATTGAACCTGGTTGGTTAGCTACCTGCAGATTCATGCAGGGTAGTAACGTCATGAGTTGGGATTATGGTTCATTGTTTAGCTAGCTAGCTACATGTCTTAACAAAACACTCCACTATGCAAGTAACCATTTCAATAGAACGTTCATGACGTCAATGCGACAACTGTTGATAGACGTAGCTGGTAAATTCGCTCTGGCCATCTACTCCGATTTCAGAGCACTGTCGTCTGAGTGTGCCAGAGCGCAGAATAACTGACAAATTTACGAACGCTCAACACCCGTTGAACATGGCCGGTGTCAGTAAACATTGGCAAAAAAGCGTAATTAAATAGTTGCCAGCAGCACAGTTGCAGTCACCAATGCTCTGGATAACATAAAAACAGCCTAACCAGCTCTGCTAGGGCGAGTAAAATGGTCAGTGGGGTGTTTTCTAATTTCTGTCTGGAAGTGGCTAGCAAGCTACCCAACGTTAGCCAGTTAGCTTGGGTGCTTGACTGCTGTTGTTAGGACAGAACGCTCGGATCAACCCTAATCCTCAGCCAGAGCGTCCAGTGTGCGCTCTGAACGCTACGAGAGCGAAACGCTCTGAATTTACGAACAGACAATCTGACAACAATCTGAGTTTACGGGCGGGACTATAGTTTAAGAGGGTGTGAACGATGATGAATGGGTGTAGACAAAGAAGAGCTCTCCAGTGGGTGTACCAAAACATTCAAAGGCCATTTTCTCAAAAGTGAGGTTACAAGTTGATCAACATTCAAAGCAGAATTACTTTCCCATTGTTCCTCAACTGTAGTGTATGATATACAATTTTCTAAATCTGAGTCTCTACTTTTATCCAATGTAAAAAAAAAAATGTTGCTATATGAGACCGAATCGAGCATGTCGGTCACATTTGTGGAATTTCTTTCCTTCTTAATGCGTTTGAGCCAATCAGTTGTGTTGTGACAAGGTAGGGGTGTTATACAGAAGATAGCCCTATTTGGTAAAAGACCAAGTCCATATTATGGCAAGAACAGCTCAAATAAGCAAAGAGAAACGACAGTCCATCATTACTTTAAGACATGAAGGCCAGTCAATCTGGAAAAATTCAAGAACTTTGAAAGTTTCTTCAAGTGCAGTAGTGAAAACTATCAAGCGCTATGATGAAACTGTCTCTCATAAGGACCGCCACAGGAATGGAAGACCCAGAGTTACCTCTGCTGCAGAGGATAAGTTCATTAGAGTTAACTGCACCTCAGATTGCAGCCCAAATACATGCTTCACAGAGTTCAAGTAACAGACACATCTCAACATCAACTGTTCAGAGGAGACTGCGTGAATCAGGCCTTCATGGTCGAATTGCTGCCAAAGAAACCACTACTAAAGGACACCAGTAAGAAGAAGAGACTTGTTTGGGCCAAGAAACACGTGCAATGGACATGAGACCGGTGGAAATCTGTCCTTTAGTCTGATGAGTCCAAATCAAATTTAAGATTTTTGGTTCCAACCGCTGTGTCCTTGTGAGACGCAGAGTAGGTGAACGGATGATCTCCACATGTGTGGTTCCCACCGTAAAGCATGGAGGAGGAGGTGTTATGGTGTGGGGGTGCTTTGCTGGTGACACTGTCTGTGATTTATTTAGAATTAAGGCACACTTAACCAGCATGGCTACCACAGCATTCTGCAGCGATACGCCATCCCATCTGGTTTGCGCATATTGGGAGAATCATTTGTTTTTCAACAGGACAATGACCCAAAACAGAACTCCAGGCTGTGTAAGGGCTATTTGACCAAGAAGGAGAGTGATGAATCAAATAAAATAAAATACAATTTTATTTGTCACATACACGTGTTTAGCAGATGTTATAGCGGGTGTAGCGAAATGCTTGTGCTTCTAGCTCCGACAGTGCAGTAATATCTATCTAATTTCACAACATATACCCAATACACACAAAACTAGAAAGGAATGGGATTTAAGAATATATACATATATGGACAAGCAATGACAGAGCGGCATGGACTAAGATACAGTAGAATATTATAGAATAGAATGCAGTATATACATATGAGATGAGTAGTGCAAGATATGTGGTGGTCCTCTGTAGCTCAGCTGGTAGAGCACGGCGCTTGTAACGCCAAGGTAGTGGGTTCGATCCCCGGGACCACCCATACACAAAAATGTATGCACGCATGACTGTAAGTCGCTTTGGATAAAAGCGTCTGCTAAATGGCATATTATATTATTATATGTAAACATTAGCTGATTAAACTTATGGAGTGCTGCATCAGATGACCTGGCCTCCACAATCACCCGACCTCAACCCAATTGAGATGGTTTGGGATGAGCTGGACCGCAGAGTGAAGGAAAAGCAGCCAACAAGTGCTCAGCATGTGTGGGAACTCCTTCAAGACTGTTGGAAAAGCATTCCAGGTGAAGCTGGTTGAGAGAATGCCAAGAGTGTGCAAAGCTGTCATCAAGGCAAAGGGTGGCTATTTGAAGAATCTAAAATATATTTAACACTTTTTTGGGTTACTACATGATTCCATATGTGTTATTTCATAGTTTTGATGTCTTCACTATTGTTCTACAATGTAGAAAATAGTACAAATAAAGAAAAATCTTTGAATGAGTAGGTGTGTCATAACTTTTGACTAGTACTGTATATCTCCCAAAAGAGTGTCTTCCATTGACTATGGAAGACACTGCAGTAGTTGGTTCCCATTTCTGTTGTTTTTTCTTATTAAAGTTCTCCCTGGGGGGATATGAGGTGAGAGGAATGCTGGTGTTTGTAGTTATGTGTGTATCTCCCTGTCTGTAATGGTGTCTGGTTCTTCTCCAGTCCTAGCATTAAGATCCCTGTGTGTAACGGTGTCTGGTTCTTGTCCAGTCCTAGCATTAAGGTCCCTGTCTGTAATGGTGTCTGGTTCTTGTCCAGTCCATTAAGATCCCTGTCTGTAATGGTGTCTGGTTCTTGTCCAGTCCATTAAGATCCCTGTGTGTAACGGTGTCTGGTTCTTGTCCAGTCCATTAAGATCCCTGTGTGTAACGGTGTCTGGTTCTTGTCCAGTCCATTAAGATCCCTGTGTGTAACGGTGTCTGGTTCTTGTCCAGTCCTAGCATTAAGGTCCCTGTCTGTAATGGTGTCTGGTTCTTGTCCAGTCCATTAAGATCCCTGTGTGTAATGGTGTCTGGTTCTTGTCCAGTCCATTAAGATCCCTGTGTGTAACGGTGTCTGGTTCTTGTCCAGTCCATTAAGATCCCTGTGTGTAACGGTGTCTGTTTCTTGTCCAGTCCATTAAGATCCCTGTGTGTAACGGTGTCTGGTTCTTGTCCAGTCCATTAAGATCCCTGTGTGTAATGGTGTCTGGTTCTTGTCCAGTCCATTAAGATCCCTGTGTGTAACGGTGTCTGGTTCTTGTCCAGTCCATTAAGATCCCTGTGTGTAACGGTGTCTGGTTCTTGTCCAGTCCATTAAGATCCCTGTGTGTAACGGTGTCTGGTTCTTGTCCAGTCCATTAAGATCCCTGTGTGTAATGGTGTCTGGTTCTTGTCCAGTCCATTAAGATCCCTGTGTGTAACGGTGTCTGGTTCTTGTCCAGTCCATTAAGATCCCTGTGTGTAACGGTGTCTGGTTCTTCTCCAGTCCTAGCATTAAGATCCCTGTGTGTAACGGTGTCTGGTTCTTGTCCAGTCCATTAAGATCCCTGTGTGTAACGGTGTCTGGTTCTTGTCCAGTCCATTAAGATCCCTGTGTGTAACGGTGTCTGGTTCTTGTCCAGTCCATTAAGATCCCTGTGTGTAACGGTGTCTGGTTCTTGTCCAGTCCATTAAGATCCCTGTGGTGTAATGGTTGTCTGGTTCTTGTCCAGTCCATTAAGATCCCTGTGTGTAACGGTGTCTGGTTCTTGTCCAGTCCATTAAGATCCCTGTGTGTAACGGTGTCTGGTTCTTCTCCAGTCCTAGCATTAAGATCCCTGTGTGTAACGGTGTCTGGTTCTTGTCCAGTCCATTAAGATCCCTGTGTGTAACGGTGTCTGGTTCTTGTCCAGTCCATTAAGATCCCTGTGTGTAACGGTGTCTGGTTCTTGTCCAGTCCATTAAGATCCCTGTGTGTAACGGTGTCTGGTTCTTGTCCAGTCCATTAAGATCCCTGTGTGTAATGGTGTCTGGTTCTTGTCCAGTCCATTAAGATCCCTGTGTGTAATGGTGTCTGGTTCTTGTCCAGTCCATTAAGATCCCTGTGTGTAACGGTGTCTGGTTCTTGTCCAGTCCATTAAGATCACCATAGATCAGAACATTTCCCTGGACATGACTGATCTCCTCCCCTCGTAGTAAGGGGATTCTGATGGGGAGATATATGTAGCTAACAGGAAGACATTTTGGTCAGTGGAGATAGCCTCCTTTTTCATTTTCAGCCAAATGAAGACTTCTGCTGTTTTGATTAGTTCTATTGAGTGTGTTAGCTGTGTTTTGAACCAAATCAGCATTCCCCCTGAATCCCTCTCCTGGGTGACTCCTCTCAATTTAGTGGATGTGACAACAATTTCCCTGTACCATAGTGAACCCATCTCCTCCACTCCACGTCTCCTGTAAAAACAATGATGTCTGAATCTCCTTTTTCTCTAATAAAACCTGGGTTCCTGCAGATGATCTCAGTCCTCTGAATGGGCGGCAGGTGGCTCAGGGGTTAAGAGCGTTGTGGCAGTAACCGAAAGGTCGCTGGTTCTAATCCCTGAGCCGACTAGGTGAAAAATCTGTCGATGTGCCCTTGAGCAAGGCACTTAACCCTAATTGCTCCTGTAAGTCGCTCTGGATAAGAGCATCTGCTAAATGACTAAAATGTAAATGTTCCAACACGAGATAGTAAATAATTGGAAATCCGTAGATTTCAGGATGACGTTTACAGTAAAAAAAAAAACATTCCAAATGTTCTTATTTGTACAGGAAACATTTAAAATATATAACCCTGCAAACTTAAGGTGTATAATAACCTTTTAAATTGTGTTACGACCTTTGAACTTACCTTCCTCATTGATGTGGTCACTCTCTCCTGTGCTGGCTGGCTGCTGTCGTCTCTTCCTGTGCTGTCTGGCTGCTGTCGTCTCTTCCTGTGCTGTCTGGCTGCTGTCGTCTCTTCCTGTGCTGTCTGGTTGCTGTCGTCTCTTCCTGTGCTGTCTGGCTGCTGTCGTCTCTTCCTGTGCTGTCTGGTTGCTGTCGTCTCTTCCTGTGCTGTCTGGCTGCTGTCGTCTCTTCCTGTGCTGTCTGGCTGCTGTCGTCTCTTCCTGTGCTGGCTGGCTGCTGTCGTCTCTTCCTGTGCTGTCTGGCTGCTGTCGTCTCTTCCTGTGCTGTCTGGCTGCTGTCGTCTCTTCCTGTGCTGTCTGGCTGCTGTCGTCTCTTCCTGTGCTGTCTGGCTGCTGTCGTCTCTTCCTGTGCTGTCTGGCTGCTGTCGTCTCTTCCTGTGCTGTCTGGCTGCTGTCGTCTCTTCCTGTGCTGTCTGGCTGCTGTCGTCTCTTCCTGTGCTGTCTGGCTGCTGTCGTCTCTTCCTGTGCTGGCTGGCTGCTGTCGTCTCTTCCTGTGCTGGCTGGCTGCTGTCGTCTCTTCCTGTGCTGGCTGGCTGCTGTCGTCTCTTCCTGTGCTGGCTGGCTGCTGTCGTCTCTTCCTGTGCTGGCTGTGGGCCCTTGTACGGTGTCTGTGTCTGACTCACCTTTTCACTGAGCAGCACCTGCTCTACCTCCATCAGGGGGCTCTACCTCCATCAGGGGGCTCTACCTCCATCAGGGGGCTCTACCTCCATCAGGGGGCTCTACCTCCATCAGGGGGCTCTACCTCCATCCGGTTGTTGATGATGCTGTGTAGAGATGGCTGGTGGTGCTCTCTGTCTCACTGCCTCAGGTTGCCCTGCACCAGGATGGTCCCATTTTATGTAGAAGGATTACTGTTATACTATTCCAGGTATTCCTTAAAGAGGTAGGGTTTCAAGTGTCTCCGGAAGGTGGTCAGTGACTCCGCTGTCCTGGCGTCGTGGGGGAGCTTTTTCCACCATTGGGGTGCCAGAGCAGCGAATAGCTTTGACTGGGCTGAGCGGGAACTGTGCTTCCGTAGAGGTAGGGGGGCTAGCAGGCCAGAGGTGGATGAACGTAGTGCCCTCGTTTGGGTGTAGGGTCTGATCAGAGCCTGAAGGTAAGTAGGTGCCGTTCCCCTCACAGCTCCATAGGCAAGCACCATGGTCTTGTAGTAGATGCGAGCCTCAACTGGAAGCCAGTGGAGTGTGCGGAGGAGCGGGGTGACATGAGAGAACTTGGAAAGGTTGAACACCAGACGGGCTGCAGCATTCTGGATAAGTTGTAGGGGTTTAATGGCACAGGCAGGGAGCCCAGCCAACAGCGAGTTGCAGTAATCCAGACGGGAGATGACAAGTGCCTGGATTAGGACCTGTGCCGCTTTCTGTGTAAGGTAGGGTCGTACTCTGCGAATGTTGTAGAGCATGAACCTGCAGGATCGGGTCACCGCTTTGATGTTAGCGGAGAACGACAGGGTGTTGTCCAGGGTCACGCCAAGGTTCTTTGCACTCTGGGAGGAGGACACAACGGAGTTGTCAACCGTGATGGCGAGATCATGGAGCGGGCAGTCCTTCCCCGGGAGGAAGAGCAGCTCCGTCTTGCCGAGGTTCAGCTTGAGGTGGTGATCCGACATCCACACTGATATGTCTGCCAGACATGCAGAGATGCGATTCGCCACCTGGTTATCAGAAGGGGGAAAGGAGAAAATGTATTGTGTGTCGTCTGCGTAGCAATGATAGGAGAGACCATGTGAGGATATGACAGTGACTTGGTGTATAGAGAGAATAGGAGAGGGCCTAGGACTGAGCCCTGGGGGACACCAGTGGTGAGAGCACGTGGTGCGGAGACAGATTCTCGCCACGCCACCTGGTAGGAGCGACCTGTCAGGTAGGACGCAATCCAAGAGTGAGCAGCGCCGGAGATGCCCAACTCGGAGAGGGTGGAGAGGAGGATCTGATGGTTCACAGTATCAAAGGCAGCAGATAGGTCTGGAAGGACGAGAGCAGAGGAGAGAGAGTTAACTTTAGCAGTGCGGAGAGCCTCCGTGACACAGAGAAGAGCAGTCTCAGTTGAATGACCAGTCTTGAAACCTGACTGATTTGGATCAAGAAGGTCATTCTGAGAGAGATAGCAGGATAGTTGTGTGTCTCTCTCTCTCTCTCTCTCTCTCCTCCTCTCTCTCTCTCTTCCCCCTCTCCCCTCCTCTTTCTCTCTCCCCCCCTTCTCTTTTTCCCCCCCCCCCTTTTTTTTTACCCCCCCCAAACCTTCCTCTTTCCCGGGCCCCGCCCCCCCCCCTCTTTCCCTTCGGGGTCCTTAAACCCCGGGTCTTCTCTCTCCCCTCCTCCCCTCTCTCTATCTCTCTCTCTAAAATACTTTCCTTTTTCCTCCCCCCCCCCCACCCTTCCCCAAACGCTTCTCTTTCTTACCCCCATTCATTAAAACTTCCATTATGGTTTCTGCTAACCCAAGATACCCCACATTATCATATTTTCTTAAAACCCCATCAGTACTCCACCACTTCATTATGAGACAACCCGGTTAATGTTAAAAATTTTCCCCTTTAAAGTTTTTTTTAAAATCTATTTCTTTAAAAGTAAATCTCAAAAGCTTATTAAAAGAAAAAAGTAGTTAATATTTAAACATTTGTATACATTGGATTTGCTTTTTTTATTTCTTTTTTTAAAAATTTTAAATTTTTTTTTAAAAAATTTTTTTTAAAAAAAATTTGAATTTATTTAAAATAACTATTTAAATTTAAATTTTTAGTTTTTTAAGGGAAAATTAATTTAAAATAGTGAACAAAACAAATGAGTTGGTAACCAATGATGACAAGGAAAAAGAGGGGGGAAAGGGGGGAAGGGAAGGGGGACAAAGTGGTTTTGGCCTGGGGGGAGGGAGGGAAATAAAAGAGGGGTTTTTATTGCAGGAGGGTAATGGGAAGAAGAAGAGAGGAGGGAGGGGAGGGGGGGGGAAGAGAGGGGGGGAGAGGAGGGGAGGGAAAGAGAAAAGGGGGGAGAGGAGGAGAAGGGAGAACGGGGAGGGAGAGAGGGGAAGAGAGGAGGGGGGGAGAGAGAGGGGGGGGGGGGCCCCCCCCGGGGGGGGGGGGGGGGGGGGGGGGGGGGGGGAAAAAAAAGGGGGAGGGGGGGCCCCCCCGGGGGGGGGGGGTTTGGGGGGGTTTTTTTTACGAGAGAGAGCCTTTTCTATCCTTCGTCCTTTCTCTTTTTTCTTTTTCTCGCGCTCGTTGCCTTCTCTCCTGGTGCGGTTCAGCTCGCGTCTGCTCTCTTCTCTCTTCTTTGCTCTCGCACTTTTTTCTCTCTCTCGGTCTTTCTCCGCTTGTTTTGCTCTAGCTCTCTCTCTCTTTCTCATCTTCGCTTACTCTCTCTTGTTTAGGATTGCCTCTCTCTTTCTTGAAGGTAAAGGTGTCTGAGTCATCATCAGAAATCCAAACATTCAAGGGTGTGAACATCCACACACAGTGTATTATAACAAAGACTGGCAGGTTAGACTACAGAGCTGTTTTTTTTTTTTTTCAGTTTGTCGGTTGGCAGACATATCAAAAATATTTAAAGGGCAGCTTTTTTCCATCTTCGTAACATTGCAAAAATCAGAAACATTTTGTCCAAAAATGATGCAGAAAAGGTAATCCATGCTTTTGTCACTTCTAGATTAGACTACTGCAATGCTCTACTCTCCGGCTACCCGGATAAAGCACTAAATAAACTTCAGTTAGTGCTAAACACGGCTGCTAGAATCTTGACTAGAACCAATATGTTTTATCATATTACTCCAGTGCTAGCCTCTGGCTTCCTGTTAAGGCTAGGGCTGATTTCAAGGTTTTACTGCTAACCTACAAAGCATTACATGGGCTTGCTCCTACCTATCTCTCTGATTTGGTCCTGCCGTACATACCTACACGTACGCTACGGTCACAAGACGCAGGCCTCCTTATTGTCCCTAGAATTTCTAAGCAAACAGCTGGAGGCAGAGCTTTCTCCTATAGAGCTCCTTTTTTATGGAATGGTCTGCCTATCCATGTGAGAGACGCAGACTCGGTCTCGACCTTTAAGTCTTTACTGAAGACTAATCTCTTCAGTAGGTCCTATGATTGAGTGTAGTCTGGCCCAGGGGTGCGAATGTGAACGGCAAGGCACTGGAGCGACGAACCGCCCTTGCTGTCTCTGCCTGGCCGGCTCCCCTCTCTCCACTGGGATTCTCTGCCTCTGACCCTATTACGGGGGCTGAGTCACTGGCTTACTGGTGCTTTCCATACCATCCCTAGGAGGGGTGGAGTCACTTGAGTGGGTGGAGTCATTGACGTGATCTTCCTGTCCGGTTTTCAAATCAAATCAAATCAAATCGCATTGGTCACATACACATATCTAGCAGATGTTATTGCGGGTGTAGTGTAGCAAAATGCTTGTGTTCCTAGCTCCAACAGTGCAGTATCTAACAATTCACAACAATACAGACACATCTAAAAGTACAATAATGTAGTCCTCTGTATCTCAGTTGGTAGAGTAGGGCGCTTGCAACGCCAGTGTTGTGGGTTCGTTTCCCACGGGGGGCCATTATGAAAATGTATGCACTCACTAACTGTAAGTCGCTCTGGATAAGAGCGTCTGCTAAATTACTAAAATGTAAATGTAATTAAGAAATATATAAACGCCCCATTGGGCTCATGCAGTGGAGGAGATCTTTGTGGGCTATACTCAGCCTTGTCTCAGGGTAGTAGGTTGGTGGTCTGTTGATATCCCTCTGGTGGTGTGGGGGCTGTGCTTTGGCAAAGTGGGTGGGGTTATATCCTGCCTGGTTGGCCCTGTCCGGGGGTATCGTCGGACGGGGCCACAGTGTCCCCCGACCCCCACTGTCTCAGCCTCCAGTATCTATGCAGCAATAGTCTATGTGCCGGGAGGCTAGCATCAGTCTGTTATATCTGGTGTAATTCTCCTGTCTTATCTGGTGTCCTGTGTGAATTTAAGTATGCTCCCTCTAATTCTGGAAACAAAGCTCGTATTATAATGAGGATGGGATCCACCCAAATCATTTGGGTTCCTGGATCCTTTCACAGCATTATAAGGCTGCGTTGAGACAATGACTTATCAATGACCCAAGTCCAGCTCATTTAATCCCTACCATTGTGTCGCTGAGTTGTCGTAATGATTCAGCAAAAGTACATTATCCTAGGGTCATTGGGCTCCCGAGTGGCGCAGTGGTCTAAGGCACTGCATCTCAGTGCGTCACCACAGACCCCCCTGGTTCGATTCCAGGCTGTATCACAACCGGCCGTGATTGGGAGTCCCATAGGACGGCGCACAATTGGCCCAGCATCGTCCGGGTTTGGCCGGTGTAGGCCGTCATTGTAAATACGAATTTGTTCTTAACAGACTTGCCTAGTTAAATAAAGGTAAAATAAAATAAATAAATACAATTGGAAGACACAATGTAAGTAACCTAATTTATGTCCCTCTAACTGCCCTGAATGCCTCTGCTGATCCTACAGCTATCGTATGCAGTAATCATGTGCCCATTTGTATTTATTAGGAATCCCCCCCATTAGCTGCTGCCAAGACAGCATCTACTCTTCCTGGGTTCCAAATATATTGAAGCACTTACATTACATATAAAACCAAATATAAAACAGTACATCATATGACATTATTACACCACTACATATCTACAATACAAAATGTTTAATACCACCATACAACAATATCACAATGTGTGCGTATGCATGTGTCTGTACCTTTGTGTGTGTCTCTTCACCGTCCCCGTTGTTCCATAAGGTGTATTTAAAAAAAAAAATCAGATTCTACAGCTTGCATCAGTTACCTGATGTGGAATAGAGTTCAATGTAGTCATGGCTCTATGTAGTACTGTGCGCCTCCCATAGTCTGTTCTGGACTTGGGGACTGTGAAGAGACCTCTGGTGGCATGTCTTGTGGGGTATGCATGGGTGTCTGAGCTGTGAGCCAGTATTCCAAACAGACAGCTCGGTACATTCAGCTTGTCAACACCTCTTACAAAAACAGGTAGTGATGAAGTCAATCTCTCTTCCACTCTGAGCCAGGAAAGACTGACATGCATGTCATCAATGTTAGCTCTCCATGTACTTTTAACGGCCAGCTGTGCTGCCCTGTTCTGAGCCAACTGCAATTTTCCTAAGTCCCTCTTTGTGGCACCTGACCACACGACTGAACATTAGTCCAGATGCGACAAAACTAGGGGCCTGTAGGACCTGCCTTGTTGATAGTGCTGTTAAGAAGGCAGAGCAGCGCTTTATTATGGACATTCACTACCGTTCAAAAGTTTGGGATCACTTAGAAATGTTCTTGTTTTCGAAAGAAAAGCAATTGTATTGTCCATTAAAATAACATCAAAATTGATCCAAAATACAGTGTAGACATTGTTAATGTTGTAAATGGCTATTGTAGCTGGAAAAGGCAGATGTTTAATGGAATATCTACATAGGCGTACAGAGGCCCATTATCAGCAACCATCAGTCCTGTGTTCCAATGGCACATTGTGTTTGCTAATCCAAGTTTATCATTTTAAAAGGCTAATTGATCATTAGAAAACCTTTTTGCAATTACAGTGGGGAGAACAAGTATTTGATACACTGCCGATTTTGCAGGTTTTCCTACTTACAAAGCATGTAGAGGTCTGTACTTTTTATCATAGGTACACTTCAACTGTGAGAGACGGAATCTAAAACAAAAATCCAGAAAATCACATTGTATGATATTTAAGTAATCAATTTGCATTTTATTGCATGACATAAGTATTTGATACATCAGAAAAGCAGAACTTAATATTTGGTACAGAAACCTTGGTTTGCAATTACAGAGATCATAAGTTTCCTGTAGGTCTTGACCAGGTTTGCACACACTGCAGCAGGGATTTTGGCCCACTCCTCCATACAGACCTTCTCCAGATCCTTCAGGTTTCGGGGCTGTCGCTGGGCAATACGGACTTTCAGCTCCCTCCAAAGATGTTCTATTGGGTTCAGGTCTGGAGACTGGCTAGGCCACTCCAGGACCTTGAGATGCTTCTTACGGAGCCACTCCTTAGTTGCCCTGGCTGTGTGTTTCAGGTCGTTGTCATGCTGGAAGACCCAGCCACGAACCATCTTCAATGCTCTTACTGAGGGAAGGTGGTTGTTGGCCAATATCTCGCGATACATGGCCCCATCCATCCTCCCCTCTATACGGTGCAGTCGTCCTGTCCCCTTTGCAGAAAAGCATCCCCAAAGAATGATGTTTCCACATCCATGCTTCACGGTTGGGATGGTGTTCTTGGGGTTGTACTCATCCTTCTTCTTCCTCCAACCACGGCGAGTGGAGTTTAGACCATAAAGCTCTATTTTTGTCTCATCAGACCACATGACCTTCTCCCATTCCTCCTCTGGATCATCCAGATGGTCATTGGCAAACTTCAGACGGGCCTGGACATGTGCTGGCTTGAGCAGGGGGACCTTGCGTGCGCTGCAGGATTTTAATCCATGACGGCGTAGTGTGTTACTAATGGTTTTCTTTGAGACTGTGGTCCCAGCTCTCTTCAGGTCATTGACCAGGTCCTGCTGTGTAGTTCTGGGCTGATCCCTCACCTTCCTCATGATCATTGATGCCCCACGAGGTGAGATCTTGCATGGAGCCCCAGACCGAGGGTGATTGACCGTCATCTTGAACTTCTTCTATTTTCTAATAATTGCGCCAACAGTTGTTTTCTTCTCACCAAGCTGCTTGCCTATTGTCCTGTAGCCCATCCCAGCCTTGTGCAGGTCTACAATTTTATCCCTGATGTCCTTACACAGCTCTCTGGTCTTGGCCATTGTGGAGAGGTTGGAGTCTGTTTGATTGAGTGTGTGGACAGGTGTCTTTTATACAGGTAACTAGTTCAAACAGGTGCAGTTAATACAGGTAATGAGTGGAGAACAGGAGGGCTTCTTAAAGAAAAACTAACAGGTCTGTGAGAGATGGAATTCTTACTGGTTGGTAGGTGATCAAATACTTATGTCATGCAATAAAATGCAAATTAATTACTTAAAAATCATACAATGTGATTTTCTGGATTTCTGTTTTAGATTCCGTCTCTCACAGTTGAAGTGTACCTATGATAAAAATTACAGACCTCTACATGCTTTGTAAGTAGGAAAACCTGCAAAATCGGCAGTGTATCAAATACTTGTTCTCCCCACTGTATGTTAGCACAGCTGAAAACTGTTGTGCTGATTAAAGAAGCAATAAAACTGGCCTTCTTGCGACTAGTTGAGTATCTGGAGCATCAGCAATTGTGGGTTCGATTACAGGATCAAAATGTCCAGAAACAAATAAATTTCTTCTGAAACTCGTCAGTCTATTCTTGTTCTGAGAAATTAAGGCTATTCCATGCGAGAAATTGCCAAGAAACTGAAGATCTCGTACAACGCTGTGTACTACTCCCTTCACAGAACAGCGCAAACTGTCTCTAACCAGAATAGAAAGAGGAGCGGGAGGCCCCGGTGCACAACTGAGCAAGAGGACAAATACATTAGAGTGTCTAGTTTGCCCATCTTAATCTTTTCTTTTTATTGGCCAGTCTGAGATCTTTTTCTTTGCAACTCAGCCTAGAAGATCAGCATCCCGGAGTCACTTAAGAAACAATGTATCTTAAGAAACAAGGTTAATGAAATCAATAATTTGCTAGTACCAGATGACATTCATATTCTGACTATCTCTGAAACTCACTTAGATAATACCTTTGATGATACAGTGGTAGCAATACAAGGTTATAACATTTACAGAAAATATAGAAATGCCAATGGTGGAGGTGTTGCTGTTTATATTCAGAACCACATTCCTGTGAAGATTAGAGAGGATCTCATGTTAAATACTGTTGAAGTAATATGGCTACAGGTTCATCTGCCTCACCCAAAGCCCATTCTGGTGGGAAGCTGCTATAGACCACCAAGTGCTAACAGTCAGTATCTGGATAACATGTGTGAAATGCTTGATAATAAATGTGATATCAATAGAGAGGTTTACTTTCTGGGTGATTTAAATATTGACTGGCTTTCATCAGGCTGACCACTCAAGAGAAAGCTTCAAACTGTAACCAGTGCCTGCAACCTGGTTCAGGTTATCAATCAACCTACCAGGGTAGTTACAAACAGTACAGGAATGAAAATCATCAACATGTATTGATCATATCTTTACTAATGCTGCAGAAATGTGTTTGAAAGCAGTATCCAAATCCATCAGATGTAGTGATCACAATATAGTAGCCATATCTAGGAAAACCAAAGTTCCAAAGGCTGGGCCTAATATTGTGTATAGGAGGTCATAAAATAAGTTTTGTAGTGATTCTTATGTCGTTGATGTGAAGAATATTTGTTGGTCTGTGGTGTGTAATGAGGAGCAACCAGATGCTGCAGTTGACACATTTATGAAATTGCTTATCCCAGTTAATAACAAGCATGCACCCATTAAGAAAATGACTGTAAAAACGGTTAAATCCCAGTGGATTGATGAGTAATTGAAAAATGGTATGGTTGAGAGGGATGAGGCAAAAGAGATGGCAAATAGGTCTGGCTGTACAACCGATTGGCAAACGTACTGCAAATTGAGGAATCATGTGACTAAACTGAATAAAAAGAGAAAAGAAACAACACTATGAAACAAAGATAAATGACATAAAGAATGATAGTAAAAAGCTTTGGAGCACCTTCAATTACATTTTGGGGAAAAAGGCAAACTCCGCCCCATCATTCATTGAATCAGATGAATCATTCATCACAAAACCGACTGATATTGCCAACTACTTTAATGATTTTTTCATTGGCAAGATTAGCAAACTTAGGCATGACATGCCAGCAACAAACGCTGACACTACACATCCAAATATATCTGACCAAATTATGAAAGACAAGCGCTGTAATTTTTGAATTCCGTAAAAGTGAGTGTGGAAGAGGTGAAAAAAGTATTATTGTCGATCAACAGTGACAAGCCACCGGTATCTGACAACTTGGATGGAAAATTACTGAGGATAATAGCGGACGATATTGCCACTCCTATTTGCCATATCTTCAATTTAAGCCTACTATAAAGTGTGTGCCCTCAGGCCTGGAGGGAAGCAAAAGTTATTCCCCTATCTAAGAATAGTTAAGCCCCCTTTACTGGCTCAAATCAGCCTGTTACCAACCCTTAGTAAACTTTTGGAAAAAATGGTGTTTGACCAGATAAACTGCTATTTCACATAAACAAATTGACAACAGACTTTCAGCACGCTTATAGGGAAGGACATTCAACAAGCACAGCACTTACAGAAATGACTGATGATTAGCTGAGAGAAATTGATGATAAAAAGATTGTGGGGGCTGTTTTGTTAGACTTCAGTGTGGCTTTTGACATTATCGATCATAGACTGCTGCTGGAAAAACGTATGTGTTATGGCTTTACACCCCCTGCTATATTGTGGATAAAGAGTTACCTGTCTAACAGAACACAGAGGGTGTTCTTTAATGGAAGCCTCTCCAACATAATCCAGGTAGAATCAGGAATTCCCCAGGGCAGCTGTCTAGGCCCCTTACTTTTTTCAATCTTTACTAACAACATGCCACTGGCTTTGAGTAAAGCCAGTGTGTCTATGTATGCAGATGACTCAACACTATACACGTCAGCTACCACAGCGACTGAAATAACTGCAACACTTAACAAAGAGCTGCAGTTAGTTTCAGAATGGGTGGCAAGGAATAAGTTAGTCCTAAATATTTCAAAAACTAAAAGCATTTGGGACAAATCATTTTCTAAACCCTAAACCTCAACTAAATCTTGTAATGAATAATGTGAAAATTAAGCATGTTGAGGTGACTAAACTGCTTGGAGTAACCCTGGATTGTAAACTGTCATGGTCAAAACATATTGACACAACAGTAGCTAAGATGGGGAGAAGTCTGTCCATAATAAAGCGCTGCTCTGCATTCTTAACAGCACTATCAACAAGGCAGGTCCTACAGGCCCTAGTTTTGTCGCACCTGGACTACTGTTCAGTCGTGTGGTCAGGTGCCACAAAGAGGGACTTAGGAAAATTGCAATTGGCTCAGAACAGGGCAGCACGGCTGGTCCTTGGATGTACACAAAGAACTAACATTAATAATATGCATGTCAATCTCTCCTGGCTCAAAGTGGAGGAGAGATTGACTTCATCACTACTTGTATTTGTGAGAGATATTGACATGTTGAATGAACCAAGCTGTCTGTTTGAACTACTAGCACACAGCTCGGACACCCATGCATACCCCACAAGACATGCCACCAGAGGTCTCTTCACAGTCCCCAAGTCCAGAACAGACTATGGGAGGCGCACAGTACTACATAGAGCCATGACTGCATGGAACTCTATTCCACATCAAGTAACTGATGCAAGCAGTAGAATCAGATTTAAAAAACAGATAAAATACACCTTATGGAACAGCGGACTGTGAAGCAACACAAACATAGACACATGCATACACACACACGATAACATACGCACTATACACACATGTACACATGGATTTTGTGTTATAGATATGTGGTAGTAGAGTAGAGGCCTGAGGGCACACACTTCATATGTTGTGAAATCTGTTACGAATGTGTTATAACGTTTTTAAAATGTATAACTGCCTTAATTTGGCTGGTTCCTCTCTAGGTTTCTTCCTAGGTTCCTACCTTTCTAGACAGTTTTTCCTAGCCACCGTGCTTCTACATCTGCATTGCTTGCTGTTTGGGGTTTTAGGCTGGGTTTCTGTATAAGCACTTCGTGACGACTACTGATGTAAAAAGGGCTTTATAAATAAATGTGATTTGATTTGCATGGGGTGTACAGCTGGTCAACTGTCATGGGGGGGTTGAAAGGTCATCCCAGGGCTCTATTCAATATGAATCACTGAAGCGTTAGAAAGATAAGGTTAATTTACAATTGAGCTGACATATGCAGCGTGTACTGTGAATGTAGTCTCCGGAACACTGCCTTTCAATTTGGTAGAGTATGCACTCAGACCAGGGAGATGGAGAGAGAGAGGAGATGGAGAGAGAGAGGAGAGGAGAGAAGAGGAAGGAGAGGAGAGAAAGGAGAGGAAGGAAGGAGAGAGCGAGAGAGAGTAGAAGAAGAAGAGTTCGGAGTCTTTCTAGGAGTCAGAGGGATAAGTCGACAGGAGAGGAGAGGAGAGGAGAACGGAAAGAGGAGAGGGATGACAGATCAACAGAGAGCGGCTAAGGATACGGTAGATATAGAAGAGAAGTATAAGAGAAAGAAGAGAATAGAATAGAATAAAGAGGAGAGGAATCCATATCCTATGAGCTTAATCCTAATCCGAATCCTCTAAGTAATAAACATAAGAGCCCTCTAACAGGATAACTGAATATAGCCTCCCTCACTCACGTAGAGGCCTCTGGGCGGCTCTGCATCCCACCGACCCTACTCCCTCCCCCTATCCACCCCCCACAAATGCCTCACTGCCCCTCAGTCTTTGCTCCCCTCCCCCCCCCATGCGTTCCCCACACACCCACACCCACCCCCAACACAACCAACCCCCCAACCCAACACCCCACACACCACCGCACACCGCCCACCACACCCCACCAACACATCCACACACCCACACACAAACCACTCACACACACACACTCAAACCCCATTCAACATTCACACACACAACACCACACACACACACAAACACACACACACCACACAACACACACACCACCCCCACCACACCCAAACCCACAATCACACCAACACCCACCACCCCACACACCACACACCACCACCACGACCAGCACAAACACAACACACACCCAACACCACACACAACAAAACACAAAACACAACACAAAAACACCACAACAAACACACACACAAAACACCACCCACACAAACAACACAAAAATAACACACACACACACACACGCAACACACACATCCACACCACACACACACCACAAACACATCCAACACACCCCAAAAACACACACACCAACCCACAACACCACACCCCAAACACACACACCTCAAACACACCCCACACACACACACAC
The DNA here is from genome assembly GCA_902810595.1 of Coregonus sp. 'balchen'. NCBI lineage: Eukaryota > Metazoa > Chordata > Actinopteri > Salmoniformes > Salmonidae > Coregonus > Coregonus sp. 'balchen'. The sequence continues at coordinate 1,995,496 of LR778285.1, read as the reverse complement.
TCAAACACAGCACACACACACACACCCCAACACACACACCACACCCAAACACTACACATTCAACCCCACCACACACCAAACACACTCACACACACACACACACACACACAACACTCAAACACATTCACACATTCACACACATTCACACACTCACACACACACACAGGCACGCATGTGAAACAAACACGTCTGAAACAAGCCAGCTATTTTAGTATACGACAAATAATAATAATGATCAATTAATTGATTAACTGTATTTGAAAATGGTAGCCAAAATAAGTAATATTAATTTAAAATAACTCTCTGGTTCTCCGCTACTCTCACTCCCGCCCTTCCTCACACACAGCTTTAAAAGGTAGGAATGGCATCCTTTAAGGCTCTTACATCAGTGCAGTCTTCAGTGGAGAAGGTCTGATTCAGTTGAATGTGTGTGTGTGTGTGTGTGTGTGTGTGTGTGTGTGTGGTGTGTGTGTGCCAACTAAAATTCTGAGATGTGAGGGCATATTGCTGGTCTTCTTATTTTAGGCTTAGGGGTTAGGTTTAGAGTTAGGGTTAGGGTTAGGGGTTGGGGTTAAGGTTAGGATTAGGGGTTAGGGTTGGGGGTCAAGGTTAGGATTAGGGGTTAGGGTTAGGGGTCAAGGTTAAGGTTAGGGTTAGAGGTTAGGGGTTAGAGGTTAGGGGTTAAGGTTAGGGGTTGGGGTTAAGGTTAGGGTTTAAGATTAGGGTTAGGGGTTAAGGTTAGGATTAGGGGTTAAGGTTAGGGGTTAGGGGTTAGGGGTTAAGGTTAGGGGTTAGAGGTTAAGGTTAAGGTTAGGGTTAGGGGTTAAGGGTTAAGGTTAGGGGTTAGGGGTTAGGGGTTAGGGGTTAGGGGTTAAGGTTAAGGTTAAGGTTAGGGGTTAGGGGTTAAGGTTAGGGTTAGGGGTTAAGGTCAGGGTTAGGGTTAAAGGTTAATGTAGCCTGGTGAAAGTAAACCCAGCAGGACACAGACATATCTTTGGGGTTGTTTATTCTGAAAACTGTCCCTGACAGTTAGGGGTTAGGGTTAGGGTTAGGGAAACAGCATCCGTTGGAAAGTTACTTTAATAAAGTTTAAATAATAACAATAATAAGGAATTACTTTACTGTCTCAGCTAACATGCTTACTGAACAATCTGGGAATGCTAGAAACAAAAGTACAAGGAAACAAATAAACTTTATCAGTGAATCCAATCACTAAATAAAGTGTATCTAGTCAAAGTGCATAAAAAAAAACAAGAAAACAGAACAAACCACAAACTTAGTTAGCTTTGCTTTGCTAACAGTTCTCAAAAACCTTGACAAAAGAATACACTTATATACAAAAGTATGTGGACACCCCTTCAAATTAGTGGATTCGGCTATTTCAGCCACACTCGTTGCTGACGGGTGTATAAAATCGAGCACACAGCCACGCAATCTCCATAGACAAACATTGACAGTAGAATGGCCTTACTGAAGGGCTCATTGACTTTCAACGTGGCACTGTCATAGGATGCCACCTTTCCAACAAGTCAGTTCGTCAAATTTCTGCCCTGCTAGAGCTGCCCCGGCCAACTGTAAGTGCTGTTATTGTGAAGTGGAAACGTCTAGGAGCAACAACGGCTCAGCCGCAAAGTGGTCGGCCACACAAGCTCACAGAACGGGACCGCTGAGTGCTGAAGCGCGTAGCCCGTAAAAATTATCTGTCCTGGGTTGCAACACTCACTACAGAGTTCCAAACTGCTTCTGGAAGCAACGTCAGCACAATAACTGTTCGTCAGGAGCTTCATGAAATGGGTTTCCATGGCCAGGCAGCCATATACAAGCCTAAGATCACCATGTGCAATGCAAAGAGTCGGCTGGAGTGGTGTAAAGCTCACCACCATTGGACTCTGGAGCAGTGGAAACAAGTTCTCTGGAGTGATGAATCACACTTCACCATCTGGCAGTACGATAGACGAATCAGGGTTTGGCGGATGCCAGAAGAATGCATAGTACAAACTGTAAAGTTTGGTGGAGGAGGAATAATGGTCTGGGGCTGTTTTTCATGGTTCGGGCTAGGCCCCTTAGTTCCAGTGAAGGGAAATCTTAATGCTACAGCATATAATTACATTCTAGATGATTCTGTGCTTCTAACTTTGTGGCAACAGTTTGGGAAGGCCCTTTCCTGTTTCAGCATGACAATGTCACTGTGCACAAAGCAAGGTCCATACAGAAATGGTTTGTTGAGATCGGTGTGGAAGAACTTGACTGGCCTGCACACAGCCCTGACCTCAACCCCATCGAACACCTTTGGGATGAATAGGAACGCCGACTGCGAGCCAGGCCTAATCGCCCCAACATCAGTGCCCGACCTCACTAATGCTCTTGTGTGCTGAATGGGATAGCAGTCCCTGCAGCAATGTTCACAATTCTAGTGGAAAGCCTTCCCAGAAGAGTGAGGCTGTTTATAGCAGCAAAGGGGGGGACCAACTCCATATTAATGCCCATGATTTTGGAATGAGATGTTCGAGGAGCAGGTGTCCACATACTTTTATAGTGTACATGTTGTCCTTAAACAAATAAATACTTACAACGCTGGGTTAGGGGTTAAGGTTAAGGTTAGGGTTAGGTTAGGGTTAGGGTTTAGGTTAGGGTAAGTTAAGGTTAAGGTTAAGGTTAAGGTTAAGGTTAAGGTTTAAGGTTTAGGTTAGGGTGAGGGTTAAGGTAAGGTTAAGGTAAGGGTTAAGGTTTAGGATTAAGGGTAAGGTTAAGGTTAAGGTTAGGGTTAGGGTTAGGGTAGGGTTAGGGTTAAGGTTAAGGTTAAGGTTAGGTTTTAGGTTTAGGGTTAAGGTTAAGGTTTAAGGTTAAGGTTCCCGGTTACGGTTGTGGTTCAAGGTTAGCGTTAAGTTTAAGGTTAGGGTTAAGGTTCCAAGGTAAGGTTTAAGGTTAGGGTTAGGTATTAGGGTTACGGGGGGTTTAGGGTTGGGTTAGGGTTAGGGTTAGGGGTTAGGGGTTAGGGTTAGGGGTTAGGGTAAGGGTCCACATGCTACTACAGACACGTGGGACCGGTCACCATCCTGTTCTCCCCTCTGGGAAAACAATAAACACCATGAATGTCATTATCACATCAATGATCATATTTTCCCTCAAAACTAATTATTACCATGAATAAACATTCATTTTGAAATGTAACTCACGCTTCGGATGTCTTGCAAAACATCCACAACGTGGTCCAAGAGTAACTGAATGTAACTAGCAACAGCTAGATCATCCTTGACTAAATATTTCAAAGTGAACTGTTGTACATCGCAAAGGATGCATCATGTGTTCATATAACTGTACAAAGCTGCATTAGGAGTAATTTAAGAGTGATACATTTCACGAGAAGAAGACAAGATGGACCCCAAACATTCTCAGGCTGCTACCAATGAGACTCTCGCTGTGCAGACGCTATCACAGAACACCCTCTCACTGTGCAGACGCTATCACAGAACACCCTCTCACTGTGCGGGCGCTATCACAGAACACCCTCTCACTGTGCGGGCGCTATCACAGAACACCCTCTCACTGTTCATTCCTTAACCCAATACTAATGGACAACTAATCAATACTGTAGCGACCTTAACCCAACGCCTAGAGACCTCGTCAAGGGATTCAGATCTCTTGGCATAATGGTTATGGTGTTGGGTTGACATTCAGTCGCTGGACCTGGGTTCGTTGCAGTCGGGGCTGCCCCCCCAAATTTGCTACAAAACGAATCAATAGTAACCAATATAATAACAATGAACAATTTCAGGAAAGAGCTCTGAAGTAATGTTCTCACAATGCTCCTACAATGTTCCTAGAACTCTCAAACAAAGTCCCTACAACGTTCTTACAACGCTCCATCAACGTTCCTAGAACGCTCCAGGTGCACTGAGAGACTGAGGCTCCAATACATGTACAAACTTTATCAGATAAACATAATCTGGAATGACTGATTGTGTGATAAAATACCTGGTTGATAAGTTTTCCTGAAAGGAAGCTCGGTTTCCACAGCAACCTGTTACTTACATTTTCTATACAACCCAGAGGGAAGGAGAGAGAGAGAGAGAGAGAAGGAGAGAGGGGATGGAGAGAGGAGAGAGAGAGGAGGGAGAGAGAGAGAGAGAGAGAATAGAGAGAAGAGAGGAGAGAGAGAGAGATGAGATCGAGAGCGAGAGAGAGAGAGCGAGACGAGAGAGAGAGAGCTACGCCGCGCTCGCGTCGTTCTCTCGCGAGCTCTCGCTCGCTCGCTCTCGCTGTCTCGTGCGCTGTGGCTCTCGCGCTCTCTCTGCTCGACTCTTCTCGCCGCGCGCTCTCTATCGCTCTTCTCCTAGTCTCGCTGCCCGCCCTCCTCTCCTCTCTCTCGCTCTCTCCTCTCCTCGCGCTCTCTCTCTCGCTCTCTCTCTCTCTCGCCTCGTCGACATATATATAGAGCGACACTTTCTCTTCATAAAGCTAATCTTGGATATGGAGAGGAAGAGAGAGGGAGAGATTGAATGACAGAGAGCATGGAGTAGCATCTTTTCTTTATTTTTACTATTTTCTACATTGTAGAATAATAGTGAAGACATCAAAACTATGAAATAACACAAATGGAATCATGTAGTAACCAAAAAAGTGTTAAACTAATCAAAATATATTTTATATTTGAGATTCTTCAAATAGCCACCCTTTGCCTTGATGACAGCTTTGCACACTCTTGGCATTCTCTCAACCAGCTTCATGAGGTAGTCACCTGGAATGCATTTCAATTAACAGGTGTGTCTTCTTAAAAGTTAATTTGTGGAATTGCTTTCCTTCTTATTGCGTTTGAGCCAATCAGTTGTGTTGTGACAACGTAGAAGATAGTCCTATTTGGTAAAAGACCAAGTCCATATTATGGCAAGAACAGCTCAAATAAGCAAAGAGAAACGACAGTCCATCATTACTTTAAGACATGAAGGTCAGTCAATACAGAAAATATCAAGAACTTTTCAAGTGCAGTTGCAATAAGCGCTATGATGAAACTGGCTCTCATGAGGACCACCACAGGAATGGAAGACCCAGAGTTACCTCTGCTGCAGAGGATAGGTTCATTAGAGTTACCAGCCTCAGAGTTCAAGTCACAGAGACATCTCAACATCAACTGTTCAGAGGGGACTCTATGAATCAGGCCTTCATGTTCGAATTGCTGCAAAGAAACCACTACTAAATGACACCAATAAGAAGAAGAGACTTGCTTGGGCCAAGAAACACAAGCAATTGACATTAGACTGGTGGAAATGTGTCCTTTGGTCTGAGTCCAAATTTGAGCTTTTTGGTTCCTACCGCCATGCCTTTGCGAGATGCGGTGTGGGTGAACTGATGATCTCCGCATGTGTAGTTCCCACTGTAAAGCATGGAGGAGGAGGTGTTATGGTGTGGGGGTGCTTTGCTGGTGACACTGTCTGTGATTTATTTAGAATTCAAGGCACACTTAACCAGCATGGCTACCACAGCATTCTGCAGCGATACGCCATCCCATCTGGTTTGCGCTTAGTGGGACTATCATTTGTTTTTCAACAGGACAATGACCCAAAACACACCTCCAGACTGTGTAAGGGCTATTTGACCAAGAAGGAGAGTGATGGAGTGCTGCATCAGATGACCTGGCCTCCACAATCCCCCAACCTCAACCCAATTGAGATGGTTTGGGATGAGTCGGACGTCAGAGTGAAGGAAAAGCAGCCAACAAGTGCTCAGCATATGTGGGAACCCATTCAAGACTGTTGGAAAAACATTCCAAGTGAAGCTGGTTGAGAGAATGCCAAGATTGTGGAAAGCTGTCATCAAGGCAAAGGGTGGCTATTTGAAATATAAAATATATTTTGATTTGTTTAACACTTTTTGGGTTACTGCATGATTCCATATGTGTTATTTCATAGTTTTGATGTCTTCACTATTATTATACAATGTAGAAAATAGTAAAAATAAAGAAAAACCCTTGAATGAGTAGGTGTGTCCAAACTTTTGACTGGTAGTGTAGATATTCTCATATAAACACGACCAATATGTCTGATTCCCTGGGCTGTCATGTTTCTGTCATAAGGTCTAGTTGTGGGACTGAAGGTAGAGATGCTCTCACAAGCCCCATTAAACATACATAATAAGGCTGACACACACATGTACATACACACACACACACACACACGTACGTACATACACACACACACGTACACACACACACACACATACATACAAACACATATATTACATACATACACACGTACGTACATACACACACACAAACCGAGTTGGGCGGATTACAGTTACATGAAAAATAAAGTAATCAGTAACGTAAATCCTTTGGATTACGCAAAATGAGTAACGTAATTACTTTTGGATTACTTTCACTTCTACATTAACACCCAGGCATATTTAAACATTTTAAAAACATGCAACTAATTATTTCATTTAGTAACATGACTATTTCCAATTTGGGGACTAGTGTGAAGGCATACAGACTCTATAATTTACATGTTCTATATTCTATGACTCTATAATTTACATGTTCTATATTCTATGACCCTATAATTTACATGTTCTATATTCTATGACCCTATAATGTACATGTTCTATATTCTATGACCCTATAATTTACATGTTCTATATTCTATGACTCTATAATTTACATGTTCTATATTCTATGACCCTATAATTTACATGTTCTATATTCTATGACCCTATAATTTACATGTTCTATATTCTATGACTCTATAATTTACATGTTCTATATTCTATGTCCCTATAATTTACATGTTCTATATTCTATGACTCTATAATTTACATATTCTTTATTCTATGACCCTATAATTTACATGTTCTATATTCTATGACTCTATAATTTACATATTCTATATTCTATGACTCTATAATTTACATGTTTTATATTCTATGACTCTATAATTTACATGTTCTATGACCCTATAATTTACATGTTCTATATTCTATGACTCTATAATGTACATGTTCTATATTCTATGACTCTATAATGTACATGTTCTATATTCTATGACTCTATAATTCACATGTTCTATATTCTATGACTCTATAATTCACATGTTCTATATTCTATGACTCTATAATTCACATTTTCTATATTCTATGACCCTATAATTTACATGTTCTATATTCTATGACTCTATAATGTACATGTTCTATATTCTATGACTCTATAATTTACATGTTCTATATTCTATGACTCTATAATTCACATGTTCTATATTCTCTGACTCTATAATTCACATGTTCTATATTCTATGACCCTATAATTTACATGTTCTATTTTCTATGACCCCTATAATTGACATGCTCTATATTCTATGAACCTATAATTTACATGTTCTATATTCTATGACTCTATAATTTACATGTTCTATATTCTATGACCCTATAATGTACATATTCTATATTCTATGACCCTATAATTTACATGTCCTATGACTCTATAATTCACATGTTCTATATTCTATGACCCTATAATTTACATGTTCTATATTCTATGACCCTATAATTTACATGTTCTATATTCTATGACACTATAATTTACATGTTCTATATTCTATGACCCCTATAATTTACATGTTCTATATTCTATGACCCTATAATTTACATGTTCTATATTCTATGACCCTATAATTTACATGTTCTATATTCTATGACTCTATAATTTACATGTTCTATGACCCTATAATTTACATGTTCTATATTCTATGACCCTATAATGTACATGTTCTATATTCATTGACCCTATAATTTACATGTTCTATATTCTATGACTCTATAATTTACATGTTCTATATTCTATGACTCTATAATTTACATGTTCTATATTCTATGACCCTATAATTTACATGTTCTATATTCTATGACAATATTATTTACATGTTCTATATTCTATGACTCTATAATTCACATGTTCTATATTCTATGACCCTATAATTCACATGTTCTATATTCATTGACCCTATAATTTACATGTTCTATATTCTATGACTCTATAATTTACATGTTCTATATTCTATGACCCTATAATTTACATGTTCTATATTCTATGACCCTATAATTTACATGTTCTATATTCTATGACTCTATAATTCACATGTTCTATATTCTATGACCCTATAATTTACATGTTCTATATTCTATGACTCTATAATTTACATGTTCTATATTCTATGACCCTATAATTTACATGTTCTATATTCTATGACCCTATAATTCACATGTTCTATATTCTATGACCCTATAATTTACATGTTCTATATTCTATGACTCTATAATTTACATGTTCTATATTCTATGACCCTATAATTTACATGTTCTATATTCTATGACCCTATAATTTACATGTTCTATATTCTATGACTCTATAATTTACATGTTCTATATTCTATGACCCTATAATTCACATGTTCTATATTCTATGACCCTATAATTTACATGTTCTATGACCCTATAATTTACATGTTCTATATTCATTGACCCTATAATTTACATGTTCTATATTCTATGACTCTATAATTTGCATGTTCTATATTCTATGACTCTATAATTTACATGTTCTATATTCTATGACCCTATACTTTACATGTTCTATATTCTATGACTCTATAATTTACATGTTCTATATTCTATGACCCTATAATTTACATGTTCTATATTCTATGACTCTATAAT
>LR778285.1:1909296-1981796 GCA_902810595.1 Coregonus sp. 'balchen' | reverse complement strand
GTATATAGAATCATGGTGTAGAATGGTGTGTTCAACACTGACAAATAACACACAACTCTAATCAACACACATGTTTGGTATGACTATCCTTATGGGGGCCTAAAATTGATTTCCATTCAAAATCCTATTTTCCCCTAACCCATAACCCTAACCCCTAACCCCTAACACAGCTAAACCTAAAATAGCCTATATAGCGGGAAATTATGTTGTGTTGTGGTTTGTTGTGTAGTGGTGTGGTGTGCTGTGGTGTGGTGTGGTGTGGTGTGGTGTGGTGTGGTGTGGTGTGGTGTGGTGTGGTGTGGTGTGGTGTGGTGTGGTTGTGGTTTGGTTTTTGGTGTGGTGTTGTGTGTGTGCGTGGTGTGGTGTTGTGGTGTGGTTGTGGTTTTGTGTGTGTTTTGTGTTGTGTGTGGTTTGGTTGTGGTGTGGTTTGGGGTGGGTGTGGTGTGGTGGCTGTTGTTGGTTTGGGTTGTGTGGTGTGGTGTGGTGTGGTGTGGTGTGTGGTGTGTTGTGGTGTTGTGGTGGTGTGGTGTGGTGTGGGTGGTGTGGGTGTTTGGTGTGCTGTGGTGGGTGTGCGTTGTGGTGTGGGTGGTGGGTGTGGTACGCTACTGTTATTCTTATCTTATGGTATTGGTACGGTCAGTATCTGTCGCAGAAAGAATTCCTCCCTGACAATGTCTCATGATGCTGTCTTCCTGACGATGACAACATTATGATAGGTCATTACTGTACCGTAAGTGAAAGAGTGAGAGGGGAGAGGAAGAGGAAAGGGAGAGAGATGTGAGAGAGGAGAGGGAGAGGAGGTGGAGAGGAGGAGGAGAAGAGGAGGAGAGAGAGGATGGGAGAGGGGGGAGAGGAGAGAAGAGAGAGAGGAGAGTGAGAGGAGGCGAGAGAGAGAGGAGGGGAGAGAGAGAGGAGAGGAGAGAGAGGAGAGAGAGGGAGAGGAGGAGAGGGGGAGGAAGAGGGAGAGGAGGGAGAGAGGAGAAGGGAGAGGGAAGGAGAGGAGAGGGGGGGAGAGAGAGAGGAGGAGAGAGGAGAGGAGAGGGAGAGAGAGGGAGAGAGAGGAGCGAGAAGGGATGAGAGGAGAGATGAGGGTGAGGAGAGGGAGAGAGAGGGAGAGGGGGGAAGGAGAGAGAGGTGAGAGTGAGAGAGGGAGAGGGGAGGGAAGGGAGAGGGAAGGGAGAGATGGGGGGGAGAGAGGATGGAGAGGAGAAGAGAGGGAGAGGGATAGAGAGGGAGAAGCGGAGAGGGAGAGAAGAGGGAGAGAGGGGAGGAGAGAGGAGAGAGAGGGAGAGGAGAAGGAGAAAGGGAGAGGAGAGTAGAGGGAGAAAGAGGGAGAGAAGAGGGAGAGAGAGAGGGAGAGAGAGGGAGAGGAGAAGGAGAGAGAGGGAGAGGAGAAGGAGAGAGAGGGAGAGGAGAGGGAGAGAGAGGGAGAGGAGAGGGAGAGGGAGAGAGAGGGAGAGGAGAAGGAGAGGGAGAGAGAGAGAGAGAAAGAGAGAGAGAGTGAGTCCTTGTAAGGACTTCTGGTCACATCAAAGAGAGTAAAACCTCAAACCCAGACACACAGACAAACACACTCTAATCAACACTACTCAAATGCATGTTAGATCGTTAATAAGACATTTCTGATATTGTGGGGGAACAAATATTATTGAATGATTTTGGAGTGTGTTTATTACGTTTTTTTAAATCTGGAAAAGCCTGCACACTGAATAGGCTCCCAATTACCACCTTTATTGACCTGATGAAGATCCTTGTGGATCGAAACATTGTCAATAAAGGTGGTAATTGGGAGAATATATGAGTCATTCCACCAATTCGATGCCTTTTGAGAAGTGTAAATTGATTTTTTTTTAAACGTAACCATTTTTATTAACTTTTATTTAACCAGGTTTAACCCATTGAGACCAGGGTCTCATTTCAAATGGTGCCCTGAGAACAACAGTTAAAGCAGTGCTTCTCAATTATTTTCTGTTACGCCCCCCCTAGGAAGAAGTAAACATTTCGCGCCCCCCAACTCTCCGCCGCGACTGTAAATAGTATCATTTGTCTATAAAATTGTTAGAAGTACACCTCTGCATAACATTGTATCTTTATTAACATTTAAAAAAAGAAAGAAATATAGATCAACTTACAACAAATAATAACTTTATTAACATTGTTTTTTAGTCTGTAACAGAAAATACTTAAAGTGCATCAATTTGCCTGAAAAAAAAAAAAAAAAAAAAAATCCTTATTTAAACTGTAAACATTTTTTGACCATTTGATACTGAAAAATAAAATATATAATCAATAAATAATAATACAGTCAAATTGATCAGCAACATGAACTCAGGAGCACAATATATGAAACACTTTGACCTATAAAACAAAAATGAATAAAACAATGTGCTGATTAAAAAAAAAATCAAAATGAGGAAGTCAGGATTAATGGCTACAATGAGCACGTTTTGCAGTGCACAGCTTTTCGAAGCGGGGTTTGAAGCATGATACTGCAACTCTCAGCTCCTGCTCAATGTTGTATTATTATTTATTGATTATATATTTTATTTTTCAGTATCAAATGGTCAAAAAATGTTTACAGTTTAAATAAGGATTTTTTTTATTTTATTTTTTTCAGGCAAATTGATGCACTTTAAGTATTTTCTGTTACCAACAGATGCAGATCAATATCCCCAGTCATGTGGAATCCATAGATTAGGGCCTAATGAACCAGAGGCAGGCCGCTTGGTCTATACCAATTCCGGATAGTCTCCGTAGCAGGAGTGCAGGATCGACCATATCGAATGCTTTCGACAGATCAATATAAAGGGCAGCGCAGTGCTCTTTCCTGTCTAGTGCGTTACCCATGTCATTATGACTAGAGAAGCAGCCGAGACGGTTCTGTGTCCTGGCCTAAAGCCTGACTGGTGAGCATTCAGAATACATTTGCCATCTAAAAAGGACCGCAACTGAGAATTTACATTACATTTACATTATTTAGCAGACGCTCTTATCCAGAGCGACTTACAGGAGCAATTAGGGTTAAGTGCCTTGCTCAAGGGCACATCGACAGATTTTTCACCTAGTTGGCTCGGGGATTAGAACCAGCGACCTTTCGGTTAATGGCACAACGCTCTTAACCACTAAGCTACCTGCCGCCCCAAGAGTTCAAATATTTTCACTAGATAGAAAAACTTTTTTTAAATTGGGTGATAATTATTAAGATTGGCAGGGATCACCGCCTTTGTGGAGCAGGAGAACAAGGGCCGCCTTCCACACCTTAATAATACCCAAGAAAATGGATAGATAGAATATGTGTCAAGGGCTCTTACAATCAGAGGTGTAGCTAGCCATAGAAAGACACGGGTCAAACACGTCTGCCCCAGTGGACTTTTAACATTAATAAACTAAGAGAGCATCCGGAACTTCCCTAGTAGTGACTTGCCGAAGAGAGACCAGTGGGTCACCATTCACAGTAGCAGAAACAGAAGGGTTTAAAGTTTCTCTTAGTGAGAGAGAGAGAGAGGCGTGGTTTAGTTTTTGGCAACTTCGTGTTTCTGACACAGACTATGGGACAGTGATCATCGAGGTCCATAGCAAAGACACCACTAGTTGAGGATTTATGAGAGTTAGTTGTAAGATCAATCAAGAGTTGATTTTTATCTACTTCCCCAGAGTCAGATGAACTTGTGGATATCACGAGTGTCTCTGCGTGCAGTTTGAAGGAAGTTGCTAACTAGCACTAGTGCAATAAACTACCTTTAACTTCCTTCATACTGGACACGGAGACATAAACATGGTATCCACCAGTCAATCTGAATCTGGGCAAGTTTTATTTTACTGGAGTAATGGTACCTGCATTTGATGGTCAGTCTCAGCAGACGGTGGGAGAGCGCAACAGAGGGTCCGCCTCTCACGATCCCATCTCTGACCAGGGAGGAGAAACAATCCTCCCACTGATGGCAAAACTCGAGTCTCACCGCATTATTTCTGCCACGTTGTTCCTATGACCAGAGAAAATGAAATATTCCTCGAAAATAATAATTAAAATAAACGTTATAATTGATAGTAATTTAAATAATTTAATAACAATAAAAACGCAGGCCTATCGATAAACTTGGCTACTCATTCATCGCAGCAGCAGAGGGAGAGGAAGTACGGAGAAGCGCTTTTACGTTTTGTAATAGTGTTGAATAAAAACTTGAACTCACTCATAAAAACAGCAGCTCTTTGCTGTATTCTTCGACAGTCTCTCTCTGGTCATGGTTTTAAAAGTTATGAAATCTCACGTAGGCTGGTATCAAACTTTGCTGTGGTGTCATGGAAGCTGTACTAGGCACGGTGATTTGAGCCATCTGATTGGCTAGCCCAGTAGACACACTTGATTTAAAGACACCGCACGGTCAATCCAACATCTACAGTGGCACAGTGGCCGTACAGCATTAACTGCAATGAGGCATCAAGGTTAAAGGTTAAAAGCCTTAGCAGCCTCCACAGAAGTCAGGTTATTCATACTTCTTGCGCTTCGGGGAGCAGAGCTGTTGTCAAGGAAGTTGTCAAAGAAGTGAATTTTATGTTTCTACAGAACCTCCCACCCCCACCTACCGTCAACCAATCATGTCAATGCTGAGCTATATGGAGCCCTCCGCATTGTTAAAAAATTTGGGAGGCGCACGGCGACGCGGTATTGTGCTCGGTTTGGCCTCTGCAAGCCTCCAGAGGCTCCACCATTGTGTCAAACCCTCCATCTCCATACGGAGCCTGAACGTCCGGATCACATAGCCAGAGCTTTTAGCCGCTGCTCTCCTGGTCCAACAGAGTTCGTCCCTTCAGACAAATGAAATGGTTCGGAATGGGAACACTTTGACTACCTGGTGCTTCTGAATCAACCGTCCACCAAAAGCGTAAAGTAGAATAAAATATCAAATAAAGGAGTCCAAGCCTTTATCGATCGCTGTTCTACAGACATGTTTGGGGATCTACTAGTTATGCCTTGAAGATCATAAACAATGCAACATAATTACTGTCTGATAAAATAGAAAATGACCACATAAAAAACAACAACAGGTTGTTTGGAGGGGAGGGGGTCATCAGAAACCATAGCAACCGAAGAAGACGCAAAACAATATGGTTTGATCAGCGTTGTTCAACGTTTGATGAGGGAGAAGAGGTCTGGCAGAACAGCAAGTGGAATTTAGAATGCTGAGAGACTGTTGAGAATGTCTCTCCCTCTATTCCAACAAGCCACTGAGTGTGTCCGCCCACGTATCGTATCGTACTGTCTCTCTCTAGGACTCCTGCCCTCGTCGTGAACATCGGGCGAGAGAGAGAGATTGAGAGTGGTTGCCATGGTGATACTGTGTGGCGATGTAGTAGTAGTAGTAATGTTGGATAGAATTATCATACCAATAAAGCTGGATGCTTCTGGAAGGGAGAGAGAGAGAGATAAATAGAAGAGAGGTGAAACTGGGGGAAAAAGAGAGAGATGAGAGAAACAGAGAAAGAAGCAGAGAGGAGAGCAGAAAAAAATAGAAGAGATATGCTTTAGGAAGAAAGAGAGAGAGAGAGAGAGAGAGAGAGAGAGAGGGAGAGAGAGTGAGAGGAAGAGAGAGAGGGAGAGAGAGAGGAAGAGAGGGAAGGAGGGAGAGAGAGAGAGAGGGGGAGAGAGAGAGAAAGAGAGAGAGAGGAAGAGAGAGAGAGAAAGAGAGAGGAAGAGAGAGAGAAAGAGAGAGAGGAAGCGAGAGAGAGGGAGAGAAGAAGAGAGAGAGAGGGAGAGAGAGAGAGAGAGAGAGAAAATTGTGTTCAACATGCAGAAGCATGGTGTAGAATGGTGTTCAACATGTAGAATCAAGGTTTAGAATGGTGTGTTCAACCAAAAGGTGTTCGATGGGGTTGAGGTCAGTGCTCTGTGCAGGCCATTCAAGTTCTTCCACAGGCCATTCATGTTCTTCCACACCGATCTCGACAAACCATTTCTGTATGGACCTCGCTTTGTGCACGGGGTCATTGTCATGAAACAGGAAAGGGCCTTCCTCAAACTGTTGCCACAAAGTTGGAAGCACAGAATTGTCTAGAATGTCATTGTATGTAGCGTTAAGATTTGCCTTCACTGGAACTAAGGGGCCTAGCCCGAACCATGAAAAACAGCCCCAGACCATTATTCCTCCTCCACCAAACTTTACAGTTTGTACTATGCATTCTTCTGGCATCCGCCAAACCCTGATTCGTCTATCGTACTGCCAGATGGTGAAGTGTGATTCATCACTCCAGAGAACTTGTTTCCACTGCTCCAGAGTCCAATGGCGGCGAGCTTTACACCACTCCAGCCGACGCTTGGCACTGCACATGGTGATCTTAGGCTTGTGTGCGGCTGCTCTGCCATGGAAACCCATTTCATGAAGCTCCTGACGAACAGTTATTGTGCTGACGTTGCTTCCAGAAGCAGTTTGGAACTCGGTAGTGAGTGTTGCAAACGAGGACAGACGATTTTTACGCGCTTCAGCACTCGCCGGTCCTGTTCTGTGAGCTTGTGTGGCCTACCACTTCGTGGCTGAGCCGTTGTTGCTCCTAGACGTTTCCACTTCACAATAACAGCACTTACAGTTGGGGCAGGGCAGGAATTTTAACAAACTGACTTGTTGGAAAGGTGGCATCCTATGACGGTGCCATGTTGAAAGTCACTGAGCTTTTCAGTAAGGCCATTCTACTACCAAGATTTGTCTATGGAGAATGCATGGCTGTGCGCTCGATTGTATACACCTGTCAGCAACGGGTGTGGCTGAAATAGCCAAATTTGAAGGGGTGTCCACATACTTTTGTATATAAAGTATTCAGACCCCTTGACTTTTTCCACATTTTGTTACGTTACAGCCTTATTCTAAAATGGATTAAAATTGTTTTTTCCCCTCATCAATCTACACACAATACCCCATAATGACAAAGCAAAAACAGGTTTTTAGAATTTCTTTCACATTTATTAAAAATAAAAAACTGAAATATCACATTTACATAAGTATTCAGAACCTTTGCTATAAGACTCGAAATTGAGCTCAGGTGCATCCTTTTTCCATTGATCATCCTTCAGCTTTCATCTGCCCAGGCTGTCAATCGATCGTGCATGCACACACTCACTCACTTATTCACCCACTCCTCAAACAGAATAACTGTTTTGGATTGGTCCAGTACCACTGGGAGTGACAGAGAATCAAATGATGTCTCAAATGATATGAACATGAAGACAAGTACATATCAGAAGTGCCTGAAGAGTGAGTATGCCTCTGTGTCAGAATCTGTTTAATAGTTCGATTGTTGATTAGATGTGTTAGTATCTGTTTAATAGTTATATTGTTGATTAGATGTGTTAGTATCAGTTTAATAGTTATATTGTTGATTAGATGTGTTAGTATCAGTTTAATAGTTATATTGTTGATTAGATGTGTTAGTATCTGTTTAACATCTCTGTTACACAAACACGCGCCATCTCCTCCCCCTCACCATTCTTCTAGCTCTCTTTCTCCTCACATCCTCTGTTACACCCCACGCGCCATCTCACTCCCGCCTCCATCTGCTTCCTCCCTTCCTCCACGCTCCGGAGCCCCGGGCCTCCATCTCTCTCCAGTCTCCCATCCGCCCCTCCATGTTCTCCTCCCCTCCATCTCTTCCCATCCTCTCTCCCTCCATCCGCCCTTCCTCTCCTGCCATACAGCGTCCGACCACGAGGCGCGCCACACGCACAGCAGGAGCCGCCAACGCTCGCCGCACCCCATCCTCCTCATCTCCTTTCCTCTCTCCATCTCTCTCCATCCTCTCTCCTCCATCCTTCTCCCTTCTGCCTCTTCTCCAATCTCTTCTCCTCCATCTCTCTCTCCTCTCTCGCTCCATCATCTTCTCACTCCATCATCTTCTCCTCTCCTCCATCTCTCCTCCTCCATCTCTTCTCCTCTCCTCCATCCTCTTCTCCTCAATCTCTTCTCCTCCATCTCTTCTCCTCCATCTCTTCTCCTCTCCTCCATCTCTTCTCCTCTCCTCCATCTCTTCTCCTCTCCTCCATCTCTTCTCTACATCACAGCAGATTCTGACGTCTTCTAATCTCACATTTCATGTCAAAAGCTCTTCTCTACAGTTATTTTGTGTTCTCCACACATATCTCCTTTCTCCCCAGAGTTCTCTTATTTAGTATGTTATATCCCCTTACGCTTTTAAACTCTCTCACCCGCTCTCTCTCTCTCTCTCAATTCAATTCAATTTCAATTTAAGGGCTTTATTGGCATGGGAAACGTGTGTTAACATTGCCAAAGCAAGTGAAGTAGATAGTAAACAAAAGTGAAATCAACAATAAATATTAACAGTAAACATTACACTCAGAAGTTCCAAAAGTATAAAGACATTTAAAATGTCATATTATGTCTATATACAGTGTTGTAACAATGTGCAAATAGTTAAAGTACAAATGGGAAAATAAATCAACATAAATATGGGTTGTATTTACAATGGTGTTTGTTCTTCACTGGTTGCCCTTTTCTTGTGGCAACAGGTCACAAATCTTGCAGCTGTGATGGCACACTGTGGTTTTTCACCCAGTAGATAAGGGAGTTGATCAAAATTGGGTTTGTTTTCGAATTCTTTGTGGATCGCTGTAATCTGAGGGAAATATGTGTCTCTAATATGGTCATACATTTGGCAGGAGGTTAGGAAGTGCAGCTCAGTTTCCACCTCATTTTGTGGGCAGTGTGCACATAGCCTGTCTTCTCTTGAGAGCCAGGTCTGCCTACGGCGGCCTTTCTCAATAGCAAGGCTATGCTCACCGAGTCTGTACATAGTCAAAGCTTTCCTTAATTTTGGGTCAGTCACAGTGGTCAGGTATTCTGCCACTGTGTACTCTCTGTTTAGGGCCAAATAGCATTCTAGTTTGCTCAGTTTTTTTGTTAATTCTTTCCAATGTGTCAAGTAATTATCTTTTTGTTTTCTCATGATTTGGTTGGGTCTAATAGTGTTGGTGTCCTGAGGCTCTGTGGGGTCTGTTTGTGTTTGTGAACAGAGGCCCAGGACCAGCTTACTTAGGGGACTCTTCTCCAGGTTCATCTCTCTGTAGGTGATGGCTTTGTTATGGAAGGTTTGGGAATCGCTTCCTTTTGGGTGGTTGTAGAATTTAACGGCTCTTTTCTGGACTTTGATCATTAGCGGGTATCGGCCTAATTCTGCTCTGCATGCATTATTTGTCTCAATTTGGCGTTTGTCCCATTTTGTGAATTCTTGGTTGGTGAGTGGACCCCAGAGCTCACAACCATAAAGGGCAATGGGTTCTATAACTGATTCAAGTATTTTTTAGCCAGATCCTAATTGGTATGTCAAATTTTATGTTCCTTTTGATGGCATAGAAGGCCCATCTTGCCTTGTCTCTCAGATCGTTCATAGCTTTGTGGAAGTTACCTGTGGCGCTGATGTTTAGGCCGAGGTATGTATAGTTTTTTTTGTGCTCTAGGGCAACGGTGTCTAGATGGAATTTGTATTTGTGGCCCTGGCAACTGGACCTGTTTTGGAACACCATTATTTTTGTCTTACTGAGATTTACTGTCAGGGCCCAGGTCTGACAGAATCTGTGCAGAAGATCTAGGTGCTGCTGTAGGCCCTCCTTGGTTGGTGACAGAAGCACCAGATCATCAGCAAACAGAAGACATTTGACTTCAGATTCTAGTAGGGTGAGGCCGGGTGCTGCAGACTGTTCTAGTGCCCTCGCCAATTCATTGATATATATGTTGAAGAGGGTGGGGCTTAAACTGCATCCCTGTCTCACCCCACGGCCCTGTGGAAAGAAATGTGTGTGTTTTTTGCCAATTTTAACCGCACACTTGTTGTTTGTGTACATGGATTTTATAATGTCGTATGTTTTTTCCCCCAACCCCACTTTCCATCAATTTGTATAGCAGACCCTCATGCCAAATTGAGTCAAAAGCTTTTTTGAAATCAACAAAGCATGAGAAGACTTTGCCTTTGTTTTGGTTTGTTTGTTTGTCAATTAGGGTGTGCAGGGTGAATACGTGGTCTGTCGTACGGTAATTTGGTAAAAAGCCAATTTGACATTTGCTCAGTACATTGTTTTCACTGAGGAAATGAACTAGTCTGCTGTTAATGATAATGCAGAGGATTTTCCCAAGGTTGCTGTTGACGCATATCCCACGGTAGTTATTGGGGTCAAATTTGTCTCCACTTTTGTGGATTGGGGTGATCAGTCCTTGGTTCCAAATATTGGGGAAGATGCCAGAGCTAAGGATGATGTTAAAGAGTTTAAGTATAGCTAATTGAAATTTGTGGTCTGTTATCATTTCATTGAGGATACCATCAACACCACAGGCCTTTTTGGGTTGGAGGGTTTGTATTTTGTCCTGTAGTTCATTCAGTGTAATTGGAGAATCCAGTGGGTTCTGGTTGTCTTTAATAGTTGATTCTAATATTTGTATTTGATCATGTATATGTCTTTGCTGTTTGTTCTTTGTTATAGGGCCAAAAAGATTGGAGAAGTGGTTTACCCATACATCTCCGTTTTGGATAGATAACTCTTCGTGTTGTTGTTTGTTTAGTGTTTTCCTATTTTCCCAGAAGTGGTTAGAGTCTATGGATTCTTCAATTACATTGAGCTGGTTTCTGACATGCTGTTCCTTATTTTTCCGTAGTGTATTTCTGTATTGTTTTAGTGATTCCCCATAGTGAAGGCGTAGGCTCAGGTTTTCTGTGTCTCTATGTTTTTGGTTGGATAGGTTTCTCAATTTCTTTCTTAGGTTTTTGCATTCTTCATCAAACCATTTATCACTGTTATTACTTTTCTTTGGTTTTCTGTTAGAGATTTTTAGATTTGATAGGGAAGCTGAGAGGTCAAATATACTGTTTAGGTTTTCTACTGCCAAGTTTACACCTTCACTATTACAGTGGAACGTTTTGTCCAGGAAGTTGTCTAGAATGGATTGAATTTGTTGTTTCCTAATTGTTTTTTGGTAGGTTTCAACACTACTTTCCTTCCATCTATAGCATTTCTTAATATTATTCAGTTCCTTTGCTTTGATGCCTCATGATTGAGTATTGCTCTGTTCAAGTAGACTGTGATTTTGCTGTGGTCTGATAGGGGTGTCAGTGGGCTGACTGTGAACGCTCTGAGAGACTCTGGGTTGAGGTCAGTGATAAAGTAGTCTACAGTACTACTGCCAAGAGATGAGCTGTAGGTGTACCTACCGTAAGAGTCCCCTCGAAGCCTACCATTGACTATGTACATACCCAGCGTGCGACAGAGCTGCAGGAGTTGGGACCCATTTTTGTTGGTTATGTTGTCGTAGTTGTGCCTAGGGGGGCATATAGGGGAGGGAATGCTGTCACCTCAGGTAGGTATTTGTCCCCCTGTGTGCTGAGGGTGTCAGGTTCTTGTCCAGTTCTGGCATTTAGGTCACCACAGACTAGTACATGTCCCTGGGCCTGGAAATGATTGATCTCCCCCTCTAGGATGGAGAAGCTGTCTTCATTAAAATATGGGGATTCTAGTGGGGGGAGGTCCTTGCTGCAGGGGTGGGGGCATGGGGTGGGGAAGAAGGGGCATAAGACTGATCTGGGGGGGCCTATATACAGTGGGGGGAAAAAGTATTTAGTCAGCCACCAATTGTGCAAGTTCTCCCACTTAAAAAGATGAGAGAGGCCTGTAATTTTCATCATAGGTACACGTCAACTATGACAGACAAAATGAGAAAAAATAATCCAGAAAATCACATTGTAGGATTTTTAATGAATTTATTTGCAAATTATGGTGGAAAATAAGTATTTGGTCAATAACAAAAGTTTCTCAATACTTTGTTATATACCCTTTGTTGGCAATGACACAGGTCAAACGTTTTCTGTAAGTCTTCACAAGGTTTTCACACACTGTTGCTGGTATTTTGGCCCATTCCTCCATGCAGATATCCTCTAGAGCAGTGATGTTTTGGGTCTGTCGCTGGGCAACACTGACTTTCAACTCCCTCCAAAGATTTTCTATGGGGTTGAGATCTGGAGACTGGCTAAGCCACTCCAGGACCTTGAAATGCTTCTTACGAAGCCACTCCTTCGTTGCCCGGGCGGTGTGTTTGGGATCATTGTCATGCTGAAAGACCCAGCCACGTTTCATCTTCAATGCCCTTGCTGATGGAAGGAGGTTTTCACTCAAAATCTCACGATACATGGCCCCATTCATTCTTTACTTTACACGGATCAGTCATCCTGGTCCCTTTGCAGAAAAACAGCCCCAAAGCATGATGTTTCCACCCCCATGCTTCACAGTAGGTATGGTGTTCTTTGGATGCAACTCAGCATTCTTTGTCCTCCAAACACGACGAGTTGAGTTTTTATCAAAAAGTTATATTTTGGTTTCATCTGACCATATGACATTCTCCCAATCCTCTTCTGGATCATCCAAATGCACTCTAGCAAACTTCAGACGGGCCTGGACATGTACTGGCTTAAGCAGGGGGACATGTCTGCACTGCAGGATTTGAGTCCCTGGCGGCGTAGTATGTTACTGATGGTAGGCTTTGTTACTTTGGTCCCAGCTCTCTGCAGGTCATTCACTAGATCCCCCCGTGTCGTTCTGGGATTTTTGCTCACCGTTCTTGTGATCATTTTGACCCCACGGGGTGAGATCTTGCGTGGAGCCCCAGATCGAGGGAGATTATCAGTGGTCTTGTATGTCTTCCATTTCCTAATAATTGCTCCCACAGTTGATTTATTCAAACCAAGCTGCTTACCTATTGCAGATTCAGTCTTCCCAGCCTGGTGCAGGTCTACAATTTTGTTTCTGGTGTCCTTTGACAGTTCTTTGGTCTTGGCCATACTGGAGTTTGGAGTGTGACTGTTTGAGGTTGTGGATAGGTGTCTTTTATACTGATAACAAGTTCTAACAGGTGCCATTAATACAGGTAACGAGTGGAGGACAGAGGAGCCTCTTAAAGAAGAAGTTACAGGTCTGTGAGAGCCAGAAATCTTGCTTGCTTGTTTGTAGGTGACCAAATACTTATTTTCCACCATAATTTGCAAATAAATTCATTAAAAATCCTACAATGTGATTTTCTGGATTTTCTTTTCTCAATTTGTCTGTCATAGTTGACGTGTACCTATGATGAAAATTACAGGCCTCTCTCATCTTTTAAAGTGGGAGAACTTGCACAATTGGTGGCTGACTAAATACTTTTTTCCCCCACTGTATGGTGTGGCTAGGGTTTGTTTGGGGAGGGGTCGACTGGTTGGGGTGGGGATGTGGCTGCTGGTGCTGTGGTCTGGGTGCAGGTCCTCTTGGTGCAGGTCCTCTTGGTGCGGATCCTCTTGGTGCAGGTCCTCTTGGTGCAGGTCCTCTTGGTGCATGTCCTCTTGGTGTAGGTCCTCTTGGTGTATGTCCTCTTGGTTCAGGCCCTCTTGGTTCAGGCCCTCTTCGTTCAGGACCTCTTGGTTCAGGACCTCTTGGTGCAGGTTTTCCAAGATGGCGTAGTAGTGCAGTTGTGTTTTTATTGTCTGTCTGTAAATAGCCTGTAAATACCCTATTTTTCTGTATTTTTCGTACATATTTCCATATCAGACTTTTCATCCTTCTACAAAATATACTTTCCTGCAACCCACCTCACTCAATGTGGAACGGATTCTATTATTTACTTACCTTTTATCTAGAATCTCCAGTTGAAACTAGCTAGCCAGCAAACTACCTACTTGCTATTAGCCACCGTTAGCGGTTTTGGACATTAATCACCGGATATTCGGCCAGTCTGCACAGCGCGTTATCGACCCAGAACATATCAGTTTTTCCGCCGGAATCACTGAATCACTGGACCTTTAACTCCGGATTCATCGCTATCAGCTAGCTTCAACAAAACGGACGCTGTGGTCTGGCTAATCATCCTGAGCTAGGCCCATCTCCCGGCTATCTACCTCTCTGTCAACCGGACGGGACCACCTAGTGTTGACACGGAGCCCCGCCGATCCTACACGACTGGTCTGCCGACGAAATCGTCTGATGTGGTTACGACGTTAACCACGAAGATTCCATCCATCTGCTAGCCCTGGCCCGCTAGCCGTGGCCTCTTACTAGTGCTTCACCACCGGACTTTATGATAACTCAGCTATACAGCTGATGTCTGCTGGACTGTTCCTTTTTACGGTACTACATCCTGTTTATGTTTAGCCTCAGCCCAAACATGGTTAGTTTATTGTTGTTTCGGTTATTTCTAATTTTACTATATCACTGTAGACCCCCCAGCCTAGCTAAACCTGCCTTAGATAGCTCCTTTGCCCCTCCCCCTATACATGCGGAGACCGACTCAATTGATGCCTCCAGCGATGCTATCTCTTTCATTGTTACCCAACGCTTAGGTTTACCTCCACTTTACTCATATCCTTCCATATCCTTGTCTGTACATAATGCCCTGAATCTTTTCTATAACACCCGGAAATCTGCCCCCTTTATTCTATGTACCCAACGCACTAGAAGACCAGTTCTTAAAGCCTTTAGCCGTATCCTTATTCTAGTCCTCCTCTGTTCCTCTGGTGATGTAGAGGCTAACCCAGGCCCTGCAGCCCTCAGTATCACTCCTACTCCCCAGGCGCTATCATTTGATGACTTCTGTAATCGCAAAAGTCTTGGTTTCTTGCACATAAATATCAGAAGTCTACTTCCTAAGTTTGAGTTATTCACTGCGTTAGCACACTCTGCCAACCCTGATGTTCTAGCAGTGTCTGAATCCTGGCTCAGGAAGGCCACCAAAAATTCTGAAATTTCCATCCCCAACTATAACATTTTCCGTCTAGATAGAACTGCCAAAGGGGGTGGAGTTGCAATCTACTGTAGAGATAGCCTGCAGAGCTCTATCATACTATCCAGGTCTGTGCCCAAACAGTTTGAGCTTCTACTTCTAAAAATCCACCTTTGCAGAAATAAGTCTCTCACTGTTGCCGCTTGCTACAGACCCCCCTCAGCCCCCAGCTGTGCCCTGGACACCATATGTGAATTGATTGCCCCCCATTTATCCTCAGAGTTTGTACTGCTTGGTGACCTAAATTGGGATATGCTTAATACCCCAGCCATCCTACAATCCAAGCTAGATGCCCTCAACCTCACGCAAATTATCAACGAACCTACCAGGTACAACCCTAAATCCGTAAACATGGGTACCCTCATAGATATCATCCTGACTAACATACCCTCTAAATACACCTCAGCTGTCTTCAACCAGGATCTCAGCGATCACTGCCTTATTGCCTGCGTCCGTAACGGGTCCGCGGTCAAACGACCACCCCTCATCACTGTCAAACGCTCCCTAAAACACTTTAGCGAGCATGCCTTCCTAATTGACCTGGCCCAGGTATCCTGGATGGATATAGATCTCATTCCATCAGTAGAGGATGCCTGGTTGTTCCTTAAAAGTAATTTCCTCTCAATCTTAAATAAACATGCCCCATTCAAAAAATACAGAACTAAGAACCGATATAGCCCCTGGTTCTCCTCAGACTTGACTGCCCTTGACCAGCACAAAAACATCCTGTGGCGTACAGCATTAGCATCAAATAGCCCCCGCGATATGCAACTTTTCAGGGAAGTTAGGAACCAATATACACAAGCAGTCAGGAAAGCAAAGGCTAACTTTTTCAAACAGAAATTTGCATCCTGTAGCACTAACTCCAAAAAGTTTTGGGACACTGTAAAGTCCATGGAGAATAAGAGCACTTCCTCCCAGCTGCCCACTGCACTGAGGCTAGGAAACACTATCACCACCGATAAATCTACAATAATCGAGAATTTCAACAAGCATTTTGCTACAGCTGGCCATGCTTTCCATCTGGCTAACACTAACCCGGCCACCAACTCTACACCCTCTGCTGCAACTTGCCCATGCCCCCCCCCGCTTCTCCTTCACACAAATTCAGACAGCTGATGTTTTGAAAGCGCTGCAAAATCTGGACCCCTACAAATCAGCTGGGCTAGACAATCTGGACCCTTTCTTTCTAAAACTAGCCGCCGAAATTGTCGCTACCCCCTATTACTAGTCTGTTCAACCTCTCTTTCATAACGTCTGAGATCCCCAGAGATTGGAAAGCTGCCGCGGTCATCCCCCTCTTCAAAGGGGGTGACACTCTAGATCCAAACTGCTACAGACCTATATCCATCCTGCCCTGCCTTTCGAAAGTATTTGAAAGCCAAGTTAACAAACAGATCACCGACCATTTCGAATACCACCGTACCTTCTCCGCTATGCAATCCGGTTTCCGAGCTGGTCACGGGTGCACTTCAGCCACGCTCAAGGTCATAAACGATATTATAACCGCGATTGATAATAGACAGTACTGTGCAGCCGTCTTCATCGACCTGGCCAAGGCTTTCGACTCTGTCAACCACCGCATTCTTATTGGCAGACTAAATAGCCTTGGTTTCTCAAATGACTGCCTCGCCTGGTTCACCAACTACTTCTCAGATAGAGTTCAGTGTGTCAAATCGGAGGGCCTGTTGTCTGGACCTATGGCAGTCTCTATGGGGGTGCCACAGGGTTCAATTCTTGGGCCGACACTTTTCTCCGTGTATATCAATGATGTCGCTCTTGCTGCTGGTGACTCTCAGATCCACCTCTACGCAGACGACACCATTTTGTATACATCTGGCCCTTCATTGGACACTGTGTTAACAAACCTCCAAACAAGCTTCAATGCCATACAACAATCCTTCAGTAGCCTCCAACTGCTCTTAAACACTAGTAAAACTAAATGCATGCTTTTCAATCGAACGCTGCTGGCACCCGCCCACCCGACTAGAATCACCACTCTCGACGGGTCTGACCTAGAGTATGTGGACAACTACAAATACCTAGGTGTCTGGTTAGACTGTAAACTCAACTTCCAGACTCACATAAAGAATCTCCAATCCAAAGTTAAATCTAGAATCGGCTTCCTATTTCGCAACAAAGCCTCCTTCACTCATGCTGCCAAACATGCCCTCGTAAAACTGACTATCCTACCGATCCTTGACTTCGGCGATGTCATTTACAAAATAGCCTCCAACACTCTACTCAGCAAATTGGATGTAGTCTATCACAGTGCCATCCGTTTTGTCTCCAAAGCCCCATAAACTACCCACCACTGTGACCTGTACGCTCTTGTTGGCTGGTCCTCACTACATGTTCGTCGTCAAACCCACTGGCTCCAGGCCATCTATAAATCACTGCTAGGCAAATCCCCGCCTTATCTTAGCTCATTGGTCACCATAGCAGCACCCACCCGTAGTCTGCGCTCCAGCAGGTATATCTCACTGGTCATTCCCAAAGCCAACACCTCCTTTGGCCGCCATTCCTTCCAGTTCTCTGCTGCCAATGACTGGAACGAATTGCAAAAATCTCTGAAGCTGGAGACTCTTATCTCCCTCAATAACTTTAAGCATCAGTTGTCAGAGCACCTTACCGATCACTGCACCTGTACACAGCCCATCTGAAATTAGCCCACCCAACTACCTCATCCCTATATTGTTATTTATTTTGCTCTTTTGCACCCCAGTATCTCTATTTGCACATAATCTCTTGCACATCTATCATTCCAGTGTTAATACTATTGTATTTTTCTGCACTATAGCCTATTTATTGCCTTACCTCCATAACTTGCTACATTTGCACACACTGTATATATATTTTCTGTTGTATTTTTGACTTTATGTTTTTTTACCCCATATGTAACTCTGTGTTGTTTTTATTGCACTGCTTTGCTTTATCTTGGCCAGGTCGCAGTTGTAAATGAGAACCTGTTCTCAACTGGTTTACCTGGTTAAATAAAGGTGAAAAAAAAAAAGGAAAAAAAAAAGGTCCTCTTGGTGCAGGTCCTCTTGGTGCAGGTCCTCTTGGTGCAGGCCCTCTTGGTATGGATCCTCTTGGTGCAGGTCCTCTTGGTGCAGGTCCTCTTGGTGTGGATCCTCTTGGTGCAGGTCCTCTTGGTGTGGATCCTCTTGGTGCAGGTCCTCTTGGTGCAGGGTCTCTTGGTGTGGAACCTTTTGGTGCAGGGTCTCTTGGTGTGGAACCTTTTGGTACAGGGTCTCTTGGTGTGGAACCTTTTGGTGCAGGGTCTCTTGGTGTGGAACCTTTTGGTGCAGGGTCTCTTGGTGTAGGTCCTCTTGGTGTGGAACCTCTTGGTGTGGATGCTCTTGGTGCAGGTCCTCCGGGGGGGCACAGTCACGGAAAATACTTGTGTGTTGGGGAAAATGGAAGAGCTTTTTCAATCACGCCCTTGAGTGCTGCGGCCACCCTTTCCTGCTGGGCTCTCAGGTCGTTTGTGCCTGTGTGTATTATGATGTGGCTAGGGGACCCTAGTCGGTCCTCTGACGGCAGCTCCAGGGCACGCCAGGTGTTCAGACACCAGAGTTTAGCCACTATGTGTTTTGAAAAAGTTTCCTCTCATCAATGTATTTCCCATTTGAGTCAATGAGGAGCTCAATCTCTGACTTTTGTTTGTCCTCAGCGGGTGTGGGGGTGTTGTCAGGAGAGCTATCCGGTGGGCTGACGGGGGTGCGGGGGGGGGGGCAGGAGGGGGAGTCTTCTGGGTTGGTGGATCCTGTCCTTGTCTGTCCTGCTGTGGTGTTAAGGCTGTGGTCGAGGTCTGAAGTGGGCTGTTCTGTTGGCTTCTCTGGGGGGATGGCTGGCTCTGTCATGAGTGGTTCATTGTCGCACCTCAGCTTTCTCACCTCCTCATTCAGAGCTGTTAGCTGGACTGTGTGTTCCCTCTGTTAGCTGGACTGTGTGTTCCCTCTGTTAGCTGGACTGTGTGTTCCCCTGTTAGCTGGACTGTGTGTTCCTCTGTTAGCTGGACTGTGTTCCTCTGTTAGCTGGACTGTGTGTTCCTCTGTTAGCTGGACTGTGTTCCTCTGTTAGCTGGACTGTGTGTTCCTCTGTTAGCTGGACTGTGTGTTCCCTCTGTTAGCTGGACTGTGTGTTCCCTCTGTTAGCTGGACTGTGTGTTCCTCTGTTAGCTGGACTGTGTGTTCCTCTGTTAGCTGGACTGTGTGTTCCCTCTGTTAGCTGGACTGTGTTCCTCTGTTAGCTGGACTGTGTGTTCCCCTGTTAGCTGGACTGTGTTCCTCTGTTAGCTGGACTGTGTGTTCCCTATGTTAGCTGGACTGTGTGTTCCCTCTGTTAGCTGGACTGTGTTTCCCTCTGTTAGCTGGACTGTGTGTTCCTCTGTTAGCTGGACTGTGTGTTCCCTCTGTTAGCTGGACTGTGTGTCCCTCTGTTAGCTGGACTGTGTGTTCCCTCTGTTAGCTGGACTGTGTGTTCCCTCTGTTAGCTGGACTGTGTGTTCCCTCTGTTAGCTGGACTGTGTGTTCCTCTGTTAGCTGGACTGTGTTCCTCTGTTAGCTGGACTGTGTTGTTCCTCTGTTAAGCTGGACTGTGTGTTCCTCTGTAGCTGGACTGTGGTTTCCTCTGTTAGCTGGACTGTGTGTTCCTCTGTTAGCTGGACTGTGTGTTCCTCTGTTAGCTGGACTGGTGTTTTCCCTCTGTTAGCTGGACTGTGTGTTCCCTCTGTTAGCTGGACTGTGTGTTCCCTCTGTTAGCTGGACTGTGTGTTCCCTCTGTTAGCTGGACTGTGTGTTCCCTGTTAGCTGGACTGTGTGTTCCTCTGTTAGCTGGACTGTGTGTTCCCCTGTTAGCTGGACTGTGTGTTCCCCTGTTAGCTGTGCCATGTGTTCCTCTCTCTCCTCAAGTTCTCTTACCTCAGACCGGAGTGCAGCCAGCTCTCTCAGACAGCCGTCTATCTCCAACTTCAGCCCTCTGGGTACTGTAGGGGGGGGTGGTGTTGTGCTGGTCTGTTTCAGCCCTCTGGTACTGTAGGGGGGGGGGGGGGGGGGGGGGGGGGGGGGGGGGGGGGGGGGGGCTGGTCTGTTTCAGCCCTCTGGGTACTGTAGGGGGGGGGGGTTGTGCTGGTCTGTTTCAGCCCTCTGGGTATTGTAGGGGGGGTGCTGGTCTGTTCATCAGCCCTCTGGGTACTGTAGGTGGGGGGGGGGGGTGTGGTGTTGTGCTGGGTCTGTTTCAGCCCTCTGGGTACTGTAGGGGGGGTGGTGTTGTGTCTGGTCTGTTTCACCCTCCTGGGTACTGTAGGGGGGGGGGGGGGGGTGTTGTGCTGGTCTGTTTCAGCCCTCTGGGTACTGTAGGGGGGGGGGGGGGTGTTGTGCTGGTCTGTGTCAGCCCTCTGGGTACTGTAGGGGGGGGGGGGGTGGGGGGGGGGGGGGGGGGGGGGGGGGGGGGGGGGGGGTTGTGCTGTCTGTTTCAGCCCTCTGGGTACTGTAGGGGGGGGGGGGGGGGTGTTGTGCTGGTCGGTTTTCAGCCCTCTGGGGTACTGTAAGGGGGGGGGGGGGTGTTGTGCTGGTCTGTTTCATCCCTCTGGGTACTGTAGGGGGGGGGGGTGGTTGTGTGCTGGTCCTGTTTTCACCCTCTGGGTACGTGTAGGGGGGTTGGTGTTGTGCCTGGTCTGTTTCAGCCCTCTGGGTACTGTAGGGGGTGGTGTTGTGCTGTGTCTGTTTCATCCCTCTGGGTACTGTAAGGGGGGTGGTTTTGTGCTGGGTCTGTTCAGCCCTCTGGGTACTGTAGGGGGGGTGCTGGGTCTGTTTCAATTCATCCCTTCTGGGGGGGGGGGGGGGTACTCTGTAGTATGGTGGTGTGTGCTGGTCTGTTTCACGCACTATGTGTCTGTAGGGGGGTTGGTTTGTTGTGCTGGTCTGTTTCATCAGTCATCAGACAAATTCAGAACCTCAGCAGCCCTTCAGCCCTCACCGGGTGCTGTTAGGGGGGGGGGGTGTTTGTGCCTGGTCTGTTTCAGCCCTCTGGGATACTGTGGGGGGGGGGGGGGGGGTTGTGCTGGTCTGTTTCAGCCCTCTGGTTACATATAGGGGGGTTGCTGGTCTGTTTCCAGCCCTCTGGGTACTGTAGGGGGGGGGTGGTGTTGTGCTGGTCTGTTTCAGCCCTCTGGGTACTGTAGTAGGTGTGGGGGGTGTGTGGTCTGGTCTGTTTCAGCCCTCTGGGTATGGGGGTGGGGGGGGGGGGGGGGGTGGGTTGTGCTGGTCTGTTTTCAGCCCTCGGGTAACTATAAGGCCGGGGGGGTGCTGGTCTGTTTTCATCCCTCTGGGTTACTGTAATGGGGGGGTGTTGTGCCTGGTCTGTTTCAGCCCTCTGTCCTTGTTAGGGGGGGGGGGGTGTTGTTGCTGGTCTGTTTTCAGCCTCTGGGTACTGGTGGGTGGGGGGGGGGGGGGTGGGGTTGTGCTGGTCTTGTTTCAGCCCTCTGGGTACCCTATAGGGGGTGGCTGCCTGTTTCATCCTCTGGGTACGATAGGGGGGGGGTGGTGTTGTGCTGGTCTTTTTTCAGCCCTCTGGTACTGTAGGGTGGTGGTGTTGTTCCTGGTCTTTTCAGCCCCCCCCCCTCTTGGTGCTGTCAGGGGGTTTGTGTTGTGCTGGTCGTTCCACCCTCTTGTGCTGTAAGGGGGTGGTTTTGTGGCTGGTCTGTTTCAGCCCTCTGGGTACTGTATGACTGGAGGGGGGGTGGGTTTGTGCTGGTCTGTTTTTCATCCGCCCTCGGGTACTGTAGGGGGGGTGCTGGTCTTTTCAGCCCTCTGGGTACTGTAGGGGTGGGGGGGGGGGTGCTGGTCGGTTTCAGCCCTCGAAGGCCGGCTGTTACTGTTGGGGTTGGTGTTTGTGTGGTTCCTGTTTCAGCCCTCTGTGTACTTGTAGGGGGGGTGGTGTTGTGCGGTCTGTTTTCAGCCCTCTGGTTACTGTAGGGGGGGTGGTGTTGTCTGGTCTGTTTCACATCAGCCCTCTGGTATGTAGGGGGGTGCTGGTCTGTTTCACCCTCTGTGTACTATCGGGTGGGGTGGTTTGTGCTGGTCTGTTTCAGCCCTCGTGGGTACTGTGGGGGTTGTGTTGTGCTGTCTGTTTCAGCCCTCTGGGTACTATAAGGGGTGTGGTGTTGTGCTGGTCGGTTTCGCCTCTGGGTACTCTATAGGGGGGTGGTGTTGTGCTGGTCATGTTTCAGCCTCCTGGGTAACTGTAGGGGGGGTTGTGTTGTGCTGGTCTGTTCAAGCCCTCTGGTTACTATGGGGGGGTGTGGTGTTGTGGCTGGTCTGTTTTCAGCCCTCTGGGTACTGTAGGGGGGTGGTGTTGTGGCGGGGTCTGGTTTCATCCCTCTGGGTACTGTAGGGGTGGTGCTTGGTCTGTTTCAGCCTCTCTGGTACTGTAGGGTGGGTGTTTTTGTGCTGGTCCTGTTTCAGCCCTCTGGTACTTTGAGGGGGGTTGGTGTGGTGCTGAGTCCTGTTTTTCAGCCCTCTGGGTACTGCTGTGGGGGGGTCTGGCTGTTCAAGCCCTCTGGGACTTAGGGGGTTTGGTGTTGTGCTGGTCTTTTTCAGCCCTCTGGGTACTGTAGGGGGTTGGTGTTTGTGCTGGTCTGTTTCATCATCGCCTCTGGGTGGCTGTAGGGGGTGTTGTTGTGCTGTTCTGTTTCAGCCCTCTGGGTGCCTGTAGGGGGTGGTGTTGTGCTGTCTGTTCCATGCCCTCTGGGGTACTGTAGGGGGGGTGGTTGTTGTGGCTGGTCTGTTTCAAGCCCTCTGGTACTCTGTATGGGGGGTGCTGGTCTGTCAGCCCTCAAACTGGTACTGTAGGTGGGGGGGGTGCTGGTCTTTTTGCAGCCCGCGGGGTACTGTGTTGGGGTGGTGTTTGTGGCTGGTCTTTTCGCCCTCGGGTAACTGTAGGAAGATAGGGGGGGGGGGTGGTGTTGTGGTGCCTGGTCCTGTTTTCAACCCATCTGGGTACTGTAGGATGGGTGGGGTGTTGTTGCTGGTGCTGTTTCAGCCCTCTGGTACTGTAGGGGGGGTGCTGTTCTGGTTCAGCCCTCTGGGTACTATAAGGGGGGGTGGGTGTGTGCTTGTCTGTTTCATCAGCCCTCTGGGTACTGTATGGGGGGGTGGGTTGTGCGGTCTGTTTCAGCCACTCTGGTGTACTATAGGGGGGGTTGTTTGTGCTGGTCTGTTCCACGCCCTCTGGGTACTAGTAAGGGGGGGTGGTTGGTTGTGCTGTCTGTTTCAGCCCTCTGGGTACTTTATGGGGGGTGTGTTGTTCTGGTCTGTTTTTCCATCAGTCACAAGGCCAAAGCCTCGGGTACCATAGGGGGCGGGGGGGGGTGTGTGCTGGTCTGTTTCAGCCCTCTGGTTACTAGTAGGAAGGGGGTGGTGTTGGTGCTGGTCTTGTTTCACCTCATCGGGTACTGAGGGGTGGTTGCGGTCTGTTTTTCAACAGCCCTCTGGTTCCCTGTAAGGTGGGGTGGTGTTGTGCTGGTCTGTTCGCCCTCTGGGTACTGTAGGGGGGGTGGTGTGTGCTGGTCTGTTTCACCCTCTGGTACTGTAGGGGGTTGTGTGGTGCTGGCCTGTTTTCAGCCCTCCCTGGGTACTGTAGGGGGTGGTGTTGGTGCTGCTGGTCTGTTTCAGCCCTCTGGTATGTAGGGGGGGTGTTGTTGTGCTGGTCCTGTTTCGCCCTCTGGGTACTGTAGGGGGGGTGTGTTGTGCTGGTCTGTTTCATCCCTCTGGGTACTGTAGGGGTGTGGTGTGTGCTGGTCTGTTTCATCCCTCTGGGTACTGTACGGGGGGGGGGGGGGTGCTGGTCTGTTTTCAGCCCTCTGGGTACTGTAGGGGGGGTGGTGTTGTGCTGGTCTGTTTCAGCCCTCCGTGTGGGTACTGTAGGGGGTGTGTTGTGCTGGTCTGTTTCAGCCCTCGTGGGTACTGTAGGGGGGTGTGTGTTGTGCTGGTGGTCTGTTGGTCGAGCCTCTCTGGTACTGTAGGGGGGTGGTGTTGTGCTGGCTGGTGTTTCAGCTCTCTGGTTATGTAGGGGGGTGCTGGTCTGTTTCAGCCTCTGGGTACTGTAGGGGTGGTGGCTTGGTCTGTTTCAGCCCTCTGGGGTCACTATAGGGGGGGTGTTGTTTGTGCTGGTCTGTTTCGCCCTCTGGGTACTGATGACGGGTGGGTGGGGGGGTGGCTGTCTGTTTTCAGCCCTCTGGTACTGTAGGGGGGGGGGGGGGGGGGGGGGGGGGGGGGGGGGGGGGGGGGGGGGGGGGGGTGGGGTTTTGGGGTTGTGGGGGGGGGGGGGTGGGGGGGGGGGGTGGTGGTGTTGTGCTGGTCTGTTTGTTCATACCCCTCTTTTTACTGTAGGGTGTGGTTTTGGTTTTGTGGTCGTTGTGGTGGTGTTGTGCTGGTCTGGTCTGTTTCAGTGTCTGTTCCTGTCGGAGTGTGTGGACCCTCTCTCTGAGCTCCACCATGGTCTCTCTCCAGCTTCCTGTGACTGAAATCTCTCTCAATGATGGAGGATCAGTGCAGTATTTGAGGACCTGGGTGGGGTTCAGTGCTTGGGGGGGGGGGGGGGGGGGGGGGGGGGGGGTTTTTTTTTTTTGCGTTTTTTTTGATTTATGTTATTTATCTTTTTTATGCTTTTTTTTATTTTTTTTGTGTTTTTTTGTTTATGTTTTCTCTTTTGTTTTGTTTTTTTTTTTTTTCCTTTTTGTTTTTTTGTTTTATTTTTTTTTTTTGGTTATTTGTATGGTCTTCTTTTTTTTGTCTTTTTTTTTTTTTTTTTTATCTTTTTTTTTTCTTTTTTTTTTTTTCTGTTTTTTTTTTTTTTTTTTTCTTTTTCTTGTTTTTTGTTATTGCTGTTTTTTTTTTTTTTTTTGTCTTTTTTTTACTTTGTTCTCTCTGTGTTTTTTTTTTTTTTTTTTTCTGTTCTTCTTTTGTGTTTTGTTCTTTTTTTTTTTTTGTGTTTTGTTTGGCTCGTTCCTTTTCATACTTTTCTTTTTTTTTTTTTTTATTTTTTTGCCTTATTTTTTTTTTCTTTTTTTTTTTCATTCTTTTTTTTTTTTTCGTCTTTATTTTTTCTTCTTTATATTTGGTTTTTTTCTTTTTTTCGTTTTTTTTTTCTCTTTTTGTTTGATTTTTTTCTTTTTTTTTGTTTTTTTTATTATTTTTTTTTCTTTTTTTTTTTTTTTTCTTGTTTTGTTATCTTTTTTTTTTTTTTTTGTTTTAGTTCTTTTTATATTTTCTCTTTTGATTTTCTTTTTTTTTTCTTTTTTTTTTTTTTTTCCTTAATTTTGTTCTTTTTTTTTGTTTGATATTTTTTTTTTTTTTTGTTTTTTTTATTTTCTTTTCTTTGTGCTTCTTATTTTTTTCTTTATTTTTTTTTTTTTTGTTGTTTTTTTTTTTTTTTTTATTTTTTTTTTTTTTATATTGTTTAGACCAACGGGTTGGATAAGTTTGTATTTTTTTTTGTTTGGGGGTGTGGGGGGGGGGGGGTGGGGGGGGGGGGGGGTGACGGATCCTCTTCTGCAGGACCTTTTTGAAAGAGTTGGATCAGACTTGCTTCGGTGGTGGGTGAGTCGTCACCAAAGAAAGCTTCTCCTGCCTTGCTCTCTCTTTTGACTCATGTATTCATTTTCCAGTATTCTCAATTTCCACACTCCGCCAAATGACCCTCTCTCTTAAAAACGGTAGTGTGATCGTATAGCTGTGTGCCCAGGGGACTGTCTGCGTGGAAGATTACGTTCCCATTATTTGTAGCAGTCAGCAAAAAGTGTCTCAGTCTCAGGATTGTCCCGAGGAGCTTCTCTTGTGTCATGTTCTAATATCCAGGGATGTAGCTCAGTTGGTAGACATGCGCTTGCAACGCCAGGGTTGTGGGTTAAGTATCTATTTCCCACTTTTTACCAGTATTAAAATGTATGCACTCGCTAACTGTAAGTCGCTCTGGTAGATCTTCGCTAAATGAGTAAATTGTACTGTCCTCTCTGGTGACCCCTCGCAAACAGAGGGAAGCCATGGAGCAGGGGGCTAAAGAGGCATTTGGGTGGGTGAGGAACTCTGCTGCCATTGTTGGGCTCAGGGGCCTCTCACTTCACACCTCAGTGCTGATTCATGTTGCAGCCGGTTTCTGGTTCCTTTCCTAGCAAAGCTTGGTAGCCTTTGAACTTACATTCAGGCTTTTATCAATGAAAATTATCTAGCTAAGATGATTGTAATGTTCTTTTTCATTCTAGACTTTCGAAGTAGCTTCAGACTGAACATTACTGACTCGGTTCCAGGTTGGATGATATTTCAGACTGAACATTACTGACTCGGTTCCAGGTTGGATGATATTTCAGACTGAACATACTGGACTCGGTTTTTCCAGGTTGATGATATCAGACTGAAACATTACTGACTCGGTTCCAGGTTGGATGATATTTCAGACTGAACATTACTTACTCGGTTCCAGGTTGGATGATATTTTTGTGTTTCTGTTGTGGTTCTTTTGCTGGTTGCTGGATTGACCTTGGCAGTAAGAATCCTTGGTAATAACTAACTCTCTCCCCCACTAACTCTATAACTCGCTCTCCCCCACTATCACTCTCCCTCCCTCTCTACCTCCCTCCCACTCTCCCCGTCTCTTCCCGATTCGTCTCTCCAACTCTCCCTCCTCTCTCACTCCCTCCTCTCCCCCCAACCTCTCCCTCTCTCTCTCCCCTCCCTCTCTACCGTCTCTCTCCCTCCCTCCCTCTCCTAACCCTCTCTCCTCCTCCCCACTCTCCCTCCCTCCGCTCTACTTCCTCCCCGTCCCACATCTCCATCTCTCCTCTCTTCCTCCCATCTTCTCCCTCTCTCTCTCTCCCTCCCTCCTCCCTCTCTACTCTGCTCGTCTGCTCTCCCTCCCTCTCTAACTCTCCTCTCCCTCCCAACTCTCTCTCTCCTCTTCCTCCCATCCTCCCTCTATCTCCCTCCCTCCCCTACTCTCTCTCCTCTCTCTCCCTCCCTCCCTCCCTCCCACTCTCTCTCTCTCTCCTTCCCTTCCCTCCCTCTCACTCTCTCTCTCCCTCTCCAACTCTCCCTCTTCCTCCCATCTCTCCCTCTCTTCCTCCCATCTCTCCCTCTCCCTCCCTCCTCGCTAACTCTCTCTCCCTCCCAACTCTCCCTCTCTCAATCCCTCCCTCCCAACTTCTCTACATCCCAATCTCTCCTCCCTCCCTCCCTCTCTACTCTCTTCTCCCCGCCCACCTCTCCCTCTCTCTCCCCTCCCTCCCAACTCTCTCTTCCCTCCCTCCCAACTCCCCTCTCTCTCTACTCTCTCTCTCCCCTCCCTCCCTCTCTACTGCTCTCTCCCTTCCCTCTCTACTCTCCCCTCCCTCTCTACTCTTCCTCCCCAGACGATGCTCTCTCATCCCTCTCCCTGTCCCTCCAACGGCTCCCTCCCTCCCGCTCTACTCTCTCTCCTCCCTCCCTCTCTACTCTCCCCCCCTCTCTACTCTCCCTCCCTCCCCTCTACCTTCCTCCCCTCTCCCTCCCAACTCGTCACTCTCCCCTCTCTCCCTCCCTCTCCTCCCTCCCTCCCTCTCCTCCCTCCCTCCCTACTCTCTCCCTCCCCCTACGGTCTCTGAAGAAGAGATACAGTGGATATAAAAATTGAATTGTTCACATTATAGGTCACATTAACAGTGGAAACAGTTCTGACATGATTTATCGTTGTCTCAATCTTTTACATCACAAAAACCTGCCATTTTAACAGGGGCGTGCAGACAGCTCAAGCTGTTTCCAGAGGAAAAGTTTCGGATGTTTTCCAGACCTCAAAAATAGAATGGAAAAGATAAGCACTGAACACAACCAGGAAAACCAGCTAATTAGACAGTGATTATCTATTTCAAATCACCACAAATACCTTCCAACTCAATAAATAGTAGGACTACAATTAGTATTTATTTGATGAATATGGATTTAATGATTTATTTGTGTTTATTCCAGGTTAAATAACATGTATTGTGTATCAGAACACTGGACAGCCAATCGTAAAGCAGCAGAACAGGGCTTCCACTAACGACATGCAAAAACAACAACAACAACAAACACCCTATTAGCCAATTACAGCGCTGGAGTGAGTGTTGGTACACGTACGTTCCGCACAACGAGCCACTCAGTGTGGGGCCTTCAGGGCCAATTAGTTTCTAGGAAATTAATGAACAGATAACATTAGTAACAAAATAACAGGGGCGTGCTTAATGATCTAGCTTCAATAAGAGTGTGTGTGTGTGTGTGTGTGTGTGTGTGTGAGTGTGTGTGTGAGTGTGTCTTCTTCAGAGCCACTTCTTGATGACAGTGAGAGCTGTATTAAATGTGCTGAGGCCCGGGTGAGTTCCACGGTAGGCCAGAAGCAGGGAGCCGGCCTGAGCTTGGTACCCAGCCTGGAGCAGCTCTGACGCAGCCTTCTCCACGTCCCAACCCCCCTCCTGGTGTCTGGAGAGCAGGTGGGCGCTGAGACGGGGGTAGAGGGGGGAGGACACACACCCCACCAGGAGACCAGCATCTAGCAGGAGAGACAGGAACTCTGGGTCGCAGGTAGAGTCACACACCTGGGAGAGGAGCTACATGGTTAAAAAACACATACACACAGGAAACAGGAAACAACCCCAACCTCAAATGTCATTGTTCATCTATTTCCTACAGTGACCCCTGAAATCCCCTTTGGAGTGTGTGTCAGTCTGTATGTGTGTGTGTGTGTGTGTAACTGTGTGTGTGTGTGTGTGTGTGTCAGTATGTGTGTGTGTCACTGTGTGTGTGTCACTC
Organism: Coregonus sp. 'balchen'; assembly: GCA_902810595.1. Lineage (NCBI taxonomy): Eukaryota > Metazoa > Chordata > Actinopteri > Salmoniformes > Salmonidae > Coregonus > Coregonus sp. 'balchen'. The sequence continues at coordinate 1,953,187 of LR778285.1, read as the reverse complement.
TGTGTGTTTGTGTGTCACTGTGTATGTGTGTGTATGTGTGTGTGCGTGTGTGTGTGTCACTGTGTGTCACTGTGTGTGTGTGTGTCACTGTGTCCTTGCTGACTGTGTGACAGGGTTGATAGAAGCCTGATGGGCTCAGAGTGTCATGTAGCTCAGTTGGTAGAGCATGGCGCTTGCAACGCCAGGGTTGTGGGTTCGATTCCCACAACCCTCACTAACTGTAAGTCGCTCTGGATAAGAGCGTCTGCTAAATTACTAATATGTAAATGTGAAAAATGAGTGTGAGGTCACATACCCCCACACACACTTCCTTCTCAACTATTGTCTTTCTCTCTCTTTGAGTCAACCACTCACCACATTTTTAGGCACTGCAGTGCTAGCTAGCTGTAGCTTATGCTTTCAGTACTAGATTCATTCTCTGATCCTTTGATTGGGGTGGACAACATGTCAGTTCATGCTGCAAGAGCTCTGATAGGCTGGAGGACATCCTCTATGGAAGGGGGTGGGAACCATGAGCCAGTCAATGTACCCAGAGGAGGACGGAAGCTAGCTGTCCTCCGGCTACACCATGGCTCTACCCTACAGCAGGGGTCAAACGTTTTCACTCCTTCCAGCATTAGGGAACATCCTGCACCCCCCACCCCCCGTGCCCACATCTATTTCTATGGGCACAAGCACTGTTCATAACACAAACTCTTACACCCCTCTTGTTAGGGAAAATGCTCTGGTTGAAAGCTTATTTCCTGCAATTCTACAAATGTTGTCATGGGGGGTGCAGATAACTTTTTGTCATGGGGTGCAGATAACTTTTTGCAGTTTTAAAGCTCATTTTCTTGCACTTCTATACATTTTGCCATGTCTAATGTGTATTAATGTGATATTTGAGTGACTAACACATTAAAACAAAAATCGGAAGTTTACGTACACCTTAGCCAAATACATTTAAACTCATTTTTTCACAATTTCTGACATTTAATCCTAGTAACAATTCCATGTCTTAGGTCTGTTAGGATCACCACAATATTTTAAGAATGTGAAATGTCAGAATAATAGTAGAGAGAATTATTTATTTCAGCTTTTATTTCTTTCATCACATTCCCAGTGGGTCAGAAGTTTACATACACTCAATTAGTATTTGGTAGCATTGCCTTGAAATTGTTTAACTTGGGTCAAATGTTTCGGGTAGCCTTCCACAAGCTTCCCACAATAAGTTGGGTGAATTTAGGCCCATTCCTCCTGACAGAGCTGGTGTAACTGAGTCAGGTTTGTAGTCCTCCTTGCTCGCACACGCTTTTTCAGTTCTGCCCACAAATGTTCTATAGGATTGAGGTCAGGGCTTTGTGATGGCCACTCCAATACCTTGACTTTGTTGTCCTTAAGCCATTTTGCCACAACTTTGGAAGTATGCTTGGGGTCATTGTCCATTTGGAAGACACATTTGCGACCAAGCTTTAACTTCCTGACTGATGTCTTGAGATGTTGCTTCAATATATCCACATAATTTTCCTTCCTCATGATGCCATCTATTTTGTGAAGTGCACCAGACCCTCCTGCAGCAAAGCACCCCCACAGCATGATGCTGCCACCCCCGTGCTTCACGGTTGGGATGGTGTTCTTCGGCTTGCAAGCCAACCCCTTTTTCCTCCAAACATAACGATGGTCATTATGGCCAAACAATTCTATTTTTGTTTCATCAGACCAGAGGACATTTCTCCAAAAAGTACGATCTTTGTCCCCATGTGCAGTTGCAAACCGTAGTCTGGCTTTTTTATGGCGGTTTTGGAGGAGTGGCTTCTTCCTTGCTGAGCGGCCTTTCAGGTTATGTCGATATAGGACTCGTTTTACTGTGGATATAGATACTTTTGTACCTGTTTCCTCCAGCATTCTTCACAAGGTCCTTTGCTGTTGTTCTGGGATTGATTTGCACTTTTCGCACCAAAGGACGTTCATCTCTAGGAGACAGAACGCGTCTCCTTCCTGAGCGGTATGACGGCTGCATGGTCCCATGGTGTTTATACTTGCGTACTATTGTTTGACCAGATGAACGTGGTACCTTCAGGCGTTTGGAAATTGCTCCCAAGGATGAACCAGACTTGTGGAGATCTACAATATTTTTTCTAAGGTCTTGCCTGATGTTTTTTATATTTTCCCATGATGTCAAGCAAAGAGGCACTTCTGATCCACTGGAATTGTGATACAGTGAATTATAAGTGAAATAATCTGTCTGTAAACAATTGTTGGAAAAATTACTTACAAAGTAGATGTCCTAACCGACTTGCCAAAACTATAGTTTGTTAACAAGAAATTTGTGGAGTGGTTGAAAAACAAGTTTTAATGACTCCAACCTAAGTGTATGCAAACTTCAGACTTCAACCGTACAGTGAGGGAAAAAAAGTATTTAATCCCCTGCTGATTTTGTACGTTTGCCCACTGACAAAGAAATTATCAGTCTATAATTTTAATGGTAGGTTTATTTGAACAGTGAGAGACAGAATAACAACAAAAAAATCCAGAAAAACGCATGTCAAAAATGTTATAAATTGATTTGCATTTTAATGAGGGAAATAAGTATTTGACCCCTCTGCAAAACATGACTTAGTACTTGGTGGAAAAACCCTTGTTGGCAATCACAGAGGTCAGACGTTTCTTGTAGTTGGCCACCAGGTTTGCACACATCTCAGGAGGGATTTTGTCCCACTCCTCTTTGCAGATCTTCTCCAAGTCATTAAGGTTTCGAGGCTGACGTTTGGCAACTCGAACCTTCAGCTCCCTCCACAGATTTTCTATGGGATTAAGGTCTGGAGACTGGCTAGGCCACTCCAGGACCTTAATGTGCTTCTTCTTGAGCCACTCCTTTGTTGCCTTGGCCGTGTGTTTTGGATCATTGTCATGCTGGAATACCCATCCACGACCCATTTTCAATGCCCTGGCTGAGGGAAGGAGGTTCTCACCCAAGATTTGACGGTACATGGCCCCGTCTATCGTCCCTTTGATGCGGTGAAGTTGTCCTGTCCCCTTAGCAGAAAAATACCCCCAAAGCATAATGTTTCCACCTCCATGTTTGACGGTGGGGATGGTGTTCTTGGGGTCATAGGCAGCATTTCCCCTCCTCCAAACACTGCGAGTTGAGTTGATGCCAAAGAGCTCCATTTTGGTCTCATCTGACCACAACACTTTCACCCAGTTCTCCTCTGAATCATTCAGATGTTCATTGGCAAACTTCAGACGGGCCTGTATATGTGCTTTCTTGAGCAGGGGGACCTTGCGGGCGCTGCAGGATTTCAGTCCTTCACAGCGTAGTGTGTTACCAATTGTTTTCTTGGTGACTATGGTCCCAGCTGCCTTGAGATCATTGACAAGATCCTCCCATGTAGTTCTGGGCTGATTCCTCACCGTTCTCATGATCATTGCAACTCCACGAGGTGAGATCTTGCATGGAGCCCCAGGCCGAGGGAGATTGACAGTTCTTTTGTTTTTCTTCCATTTGCGAATAATCGCACCAACTGTTGTCACCTTCTCACCAAGCTGCTTGGCGATGGTCTTGTAGCCCATTCCAGCATTGTGTAGGTCTACAATCTTGTCCCTGACATCATTGGAGAGCTCTTTGGTCTTGGCCATGGTGGAGAGTTTGGAATCTGATTGATTGATTGCTTCTGTGGACAGGTGTCTTTTATACAGGTAACAAGCTGAGATTAGGAGCACTCTCTTTAAGACTGTGCTCCTAATCTCAGCTCGTTACCTGTATAAAAGACACCTGGGAGCCAGAAATCTTTCTGATTGAGAGGGGGTCAAATACTTATTTCCCTCATTAAAATGCAAATCAATATATAACATTTTTGTCATGCGTTTTTCTGGATTTTTTTGTTGTTATTCTGTCTCTCACTGTTCAAATAAACCTACCATTAAAATTATAGACTGATCATTTCTTTGTCAGTGGGCAAACGTACAAAATCAGCAGGGGATCAAATACTTTTTTCCCTCACTGTATATGTAGGCTAATGTGCAACTCCACGGTTTTAATGACTCCAACCTAAGTGTACGTAAACGTCCGACTTCAACTGTAGCTAAAAAACGTTTGCTGACATGGCCTAGTTGATTTGGACATTTCTGATAAGTTATAAATAGCTCTCTAAGGGATGCAATGACTGACAGGACAAGAGGAACTTATGATGCACCTTGTGCATTCAACTATTACAACTTTCAAAAGGTAGTTGAAAGCCGGACTGAGTTCCCCACAGTTTGGGAACACCTGCTACAGAGTGCTGTTGAGGCTACACAGTGTGTTTCAATAAATGATTTGGTGACGTGAATATATTTAGTGTAGTTTAATCTAAAAAGGTTAACTTTTTAAAGGTTGGACTATATACATTTTTCTGAAATTCACTGAGGAGGATGGTCCTCCCCTTCCTCCGCTGCTTAACAGGGCGTTGGGCCACCACGAGCCAGAACAGCACCTTGCCATAGATGGCGTTGGGCCACAACGAGCCAGAACAGCACCTTGCCATAGATGGCGTTGGGCCACCACGAGCCAGAACAGCACCTTGCCATAGATGGCGTTGGGCCACCACGAGCCAGAACAGCACCTTGCCATAGATGGCGTTGGGCCACCACGAGCCAGAACAGCACCTTGCCATAGATGGCGTTGGGCCACCACGAGCCAGAACAGCACCTTGCCATGGATCCAATAACTGGAAACTCTACTGGAGGGATGCCACTCCATTATTCCACTATAAATTCCATCATTTGGTGTTTTGTTGATGGTGGTGGAAAACACTCTCTCTCTAGACTAGACATTATGAGGTACTCTCTCCCCTCTCTCTAGACTAGACATTATGAGGTACTCTCTCTCTCTAGACTAGACATTATGAGGTAATCTCTCTCTCTCTAGACTAGACATTATGAGGTACTTCTCCTCTCTCTAGACTAGACATTATGAGGTACTCTCTCTAGACTAGACATTATGAGGTACTCTCTCTCTCTAGACTAGACATTATGAGGTACTCCTCTCTAGAATAGACATTATGAGGTACTCTCTCTCTCTAGACTAGACATTATGAGGTACCTCTCTCCTAGACTAGACATTATGAGGTACTCTCTCTAGACTAGACATTATGAGGTACTCCTTTGACATACATTTTAGGTACTCTTCCGACAGACATTAGAGGTACTCTCTTCTAGACTAGGGCTTATGAGGAATCTTTAGAAAGAATTTTTGAGGTACCCCCCTTCTCTAGACTAGACATTATGGGTACTTCCTAGACAGACATGAGGTCTTTTCCCTTGACAGACTTTGGGTCTCCTTTTCCTAGACATTTAGGTACTCTCTGATAGCTTAGGAGGACTCTCTCCTAGACTAGACTTATGGGGTCTCTCTCTAGACTAACATTTGATACCCCCTCTCTCTAGACTTGAGGTACTCTCTCAATAGACATTATAGGACTTCTTTTAACTAGACATTTGAGGTTCTCCTCAGATTAACATTATTTACCTCTTAACTAGCATTATGAGGTACTCCCCTCTTTTTTTAGACATTATGGGGTATTCTCCTTAACGAACATTATAGGTACTTCTTCTCTTGCTAACTTATGAGGTTTCTCCCCCCTCAACTGACATTATGAGGTACTCTCTCTCTCTCTCTAGACATTATGAGGTACTCCCCCTCTCAGCCCTTTGGGGGTACTCTCTTTTCCAACATTAGGGGACTCCTCTCTCTCTAGAAGTATGGGGGTACCTTTTGGCTAACTTAGAGGTACTCTCTTCTCCCCCTTTAGCATTATAGGTACCCCCCTTCTAGACTAGACTTAGGAGGTACCTCTCTCTCTGACTGACTTATGAGGTACTTTTCCCCCTCTCTAGACGCATTATGAGTTACTCTTTTATAACTAGACATTTGAGGATCCTCTCCCCAGACTAGACTTATGAGGTACTCTCTCTCTAGTTTATATACTCTCTCTAATAAACATTATAGTCTCTCTCTAGACTAACTTAGAGGTACTTCTCAGACTTAAAAAAACTTATGGGGGTACTCTCTCAAGACTAGACTTATGGGGGGTTACTCTCTCAACTAGCATTAGAGGTACTCTCTTCCCCAGACTAAATTATGAGGTTTCTCTCTTAGACTAGAATTATGGGGACTCTCTCCTCTAGACATTATAGTACTCTCTCTCTCTCTCAAGACATTATGAGGACTTTTCTCTCTTTCCCTGACATTATAGTACTCTCTCTCTAATACAAAAACCTCTCTCAAATTTCTCCTCTCTCTCTCTAAATTATTATTTTTTCCCTTTCTCCTTCTAGAAAAATTAATTATTTAACTCTTAAACTTTTCCCCCTTTTTTCCCTTCTCAAATTCTTTATTGAGGTCTCTCTCCTTCTCTAGACATTTTTGAGGTACTCCCTCTAGTTAGACATTATATCCCCTTTCTCTTTTTTGTAACTTAATCTCTCTCTCCTCCCCTAACAAGATATTCCCCTCCCCCCCCGCCCTTAATTACTCCTCCCCCCTTATTCTCCCCCCCTTCTCATTCTAGACTCCTCCTCCCTCGTTTTAAAAACCCGAACAACTCTCTCCCCAACATTAAGGTCCTCCTCTTTCCCCCTGACATTTGAGGTACTCCTCTCCACCCCCCTCCTCTTGCCTTTAACTCCCCCCCTTTTAAACCCCCCCCCCCCTTATAGGTACTCTCCCCCCTCCCTTTTTAACTTTGAACATTATGGGGTTTTCCCCCTTCCCCTTTAACGACTTATTTCTCCCCTCTCTAAAACATATTACTTTTTCCCCCCTAACTCTTTGAGGTTCCCCTTTTCCCCAACTTTAATCTCTCCCAACTAACTTATTTCTTTTCCAACTGCATTTAACTCCTCAGCTCTTTATCTCCTCCTAACAGACATTATATTATTTCCCCCCCTCTAAAAACTGCATTATGGGTACCTCTTCTCCTGCTTGGGAACTCTCTCAAAACTTATTACCCTCCCTCTCTAACTATACCTTTTGATACCTCTCTGCCCTTACATTATGGTTCCCCCCCTCACATTTTTTCCCCCCTAAACAACAATAGGTCCTCCCCTTTCTAACTAACTTATTACCCCTCTTTTCCCCTTTGGGGTCTTTCTCCTCAGACTTTTTATTCTCTTTTCCTCTGCCGGGGTCCCCCTCTCTCCCCTAGCTTATATACCTCCCTTCCTGCTTTGGGTACTCTCTCTCCTCTCTAGATTATGAGGTACTCTCTCTTTTTAAACTTAGAGGTCCTCTCTTTTTTAACTTTTGAGGACTCTCTCTCTCTTCTAGACTTTTGAGGATTCCCCCTCTCTAGACTAGACATTTGGGTACTCTCCTCTCTAGCTAGACTTATGAGGTACTCTCCCCCCTAGACTAAAAATTATGATTTTACTCTCCCTCTCTAACTAGAAAATATGAGGTACCCTCTCAGACTAACTTATAGGTCCTCTTCTCTCTAAAACATTATGGGGTACTCTCTCTCTCTCTAGACATTATGAGGTACTCTCTTTTAGACAGAATTATAGGTACTCCCTCTCTAAACTAACTTTTGGGGTACCCCTCTCTAGACAACATTAGGGGATCTTTTCTCTCTGACTAACATTATGGGTACTTCCTCTAACTGCATTTGGGGTTACTCTCTAGACTGACTTATGAGGACTCTCTCTCTAGATAACTTTAAAGGGGTACTCTCTCTAGACAAAACCTTTGAGTTTTCCTCCTCTAGACTAGACATTATGAGGTACTCCTCTCTAGACTAGACATTATGAGGTACCTTCTAGACTAGACATTTGATCCTCTCTTAGACCTTGGGGCCCTTTTTTTAAATTGGGGTTTTCTCTCTCTCCCCCTTCCCCTTATGAGTCTCCCTCTCTTTCTAGACTTATGGGGGTATCCCTCTCTGCAACTTTCTCTCTCTCTCTCTAGCATTATGGGTCCTCTCTTTTTTTTTCCCCTCCCCTAGAATTTATGAGGTACTTCTCTCCTCTCTCTAGACATTAAGGTATTCTCTCTCTAGCATTAGAGACTCTCCTAAATTTTTCTCCCCCTCTCTAGAAAAATTATGAGGTCCTCTCTCTCTCAAACGACTTTATAGGTACTCTTCAGACTAACATTTGGGACTCTCTCTCCCCTCGACTAGACATTATGGGTACTCTCTCTCTCTCTAGACAGAAATTATGAGGTTACTCTCTCTAGCTAGCCCTTATGAGGTACTCTCTTCTCCTCTTAGACTCTCTTAAAAAGACTTAAAGGTACTCTCTCTTTTCCCAACATTAGAGGTCTCCCCCCCCTCTCTAACTAGACATTATGGGTATCTCTCTCCCCGATAGACTTAGAGGTCCTTCTCTAACTAACTTTATGGAGGTACTCCTTTTTGACTAGACTTATAGGTTCTCTTCTTTTTCCTTCCTAACTAGACATTAAGGTACTCTCCTCTAATTATGGGGTACTCTCTCTAACTAGACATTATAGGTACTCTCTCTCTGGGACAAACATTAGGAGGTACCTCTCTCTCTAGACAACTTTATGGGGTCTCCTCTTTTTAAAATTATGGGGGTACTCTTCTCTTTTTAAATTTAGCCCCTTTTTTAAAAAATGGGTACTTTTTCTTTTTCCTAGACTTTCGAGGTACTCTCTCCTTTTAACATTAGAGGTACTCCCTCTCTCTCTCTAAAACATTATGGTACCTCCCTCCTAGAAGCTTATGGGGGGAACATTATGGGGTCTCTCTCTCTCAGACAGAATTATGAGTTACTCCCCCTTCTAACAGAAAATAGAGGTCCCTCTCTTTTAGAAACTAATTTTTTTTAAGACATTATGAGTACTCTTTTAATAAATTATGAGGTCTCTCTCCTCTGATGACATTATGAGGTATCTCTCTCAGCTAGACTTTATGAGGTACCCTCTCTCTCTTTTTCCCCCTCCCTAGACTAGACTTTTAAAGGTACTCTCTCTCTCCTAGACATTAGGGTATCTCCTAATAGACTTATGAGGTATTTCTCTCTCTAGACTAGACATTAGGTACTCTCTTTTTAGATAGACTTTAGGGGTACTCTCTTAGATTTAACTTTTGGAGGTACTCTCTCCTCTAGACTGACTTATGGGGTACTTCTCTCGATAACTTTATGAGGTCTCTCTCTAACTAGAATTTGAGGTATTCCCCTCCTAGACAGACTTTTAGGGGTTTACTCTCTCTCTAAAAACTTTATGAGGTACCTCTCTCTCAACTAGCTTATGAGGGACCCCTTTCTCTAGCGGGTTTTAGCTAACATTATGAGGTACTTTTTATACTAACTTTTGAGGTACTTTTCTTTTGACAGACATTTGGGGTACTCTCTCTCTCTAAAATTATGAGGTCTCTCTTTTTAGAAAACATTTAGAGGTACTCTTCTCTAACTAGAAAATATGAGGACTCTCTCTGACTAGACTTTATGGGTTCTCTCTTCTCTAGACATTATGGGACTCTCTCTAGACTAGACATTTTTGGATCTCTCTTCTAACTAGACTTTATGAGGTCCTCTTCCTAGATAAAATTAGGGGTACCTCTTTTTTAGAATAGACTTATAGGTATTTCTCCTAGCTAGACTTATGGGGTACTCCCTCTAACAGACTTTGAGGTACTTCTCTCTTCTTTTTCTCCTCTAAAACTAACATATGAGGTACTCTCTTTTGACAAACTTTATGGGAAACCTCTCAATCTTTCTCTCCGACTAGAATTATGGGGTACTCTCTCTCTCTAAAAATTTAGGTATTTTCCCTTTCTCCCTAGAAGACATTATGAGGTACTCTCTCCCTCTTAGATTTTTTAACATGAGGTACCTCTCTAGACTAACATTAGAGGTACTCTCTCTCCCAATTAGAAAATTTATGAGGACTCCCTTCTAATTAGACAATGGGGTACTCTCTCTAATAGACATTAGAGGTACTTCCTCTCTAGACAAACATTTTTTTTTAAGGAGGTACTCTTCTCTCTCTAGACTAGACATTATGAGGTACTCTCTCTAGACTAACTTAGAGGTACTCTCTCTCCTGACAACTTTATAGGTACTCTCTCAGCTAGACATTATGAGGTCCCTTCCCCTTCTAAAGACATTATGAGGTCTCCCCCCTCTCTAAAGACATTAGGGGTCTCTCTCAGCAAACTTTATGGTACTCTCTCTCTAAAAAATTTTGAGGTACTTCTCTCAGATTTTGAGACCTTTGGGAAAACATTCTCTCTCTAACTAGACATATGAGGTACTCTCCTCTCTTTTTTTTCCTCTCTCTAGACATATGAGGTACTCCCCTTTCTCTCTAGACATTTGGGTACTCTCTTAACAGAATTAGAGGACCCCCTCTCTAGACTGACTTTATAGGTACCTCCTTCCTCTAGACTAACATTAGGGGGGGTACCCCTCCTAACTTTTTTTCTCTAGACTAGACTTATGAGGTCTCCTCCTCTCCAGACTAGACATTAGGGGTACTCTCTCTCTTAGACTAGCATTTTTGGGTACTCTTCCCCTCCCCTAGCCTATGAGGTACCTCTCTCTCTCTAGCATTATGAGTACTCCCTAACGGGGAACTTTAAATGAGGTCTCTTTAGAAAACATTATGAGGTACTCTCCCTTCTCTCCTTTTCTTTTTTAGACTGACATTATGAGGTCTCTCTCTCTAGACTAGCATTAGAGGACCTCCTTCTTTTCTCTCTCTAACAGCTTATGGGGTACTCTCTCTAATAGACATTTGAGGTACTCTCCTAACTAACTTTGGGGTTTCTTTTTTTCGGGTTTTTTTCCCTTAGACTAGACTTTATGGGTACTCTCTCTAGACTAGCATTATGAGGTACTCTCTCCTCTAGACTAGACTTTATGGGTCTCTCTCTCTCTAGCTGACATATGAGGTCCCTCTCTAGACTAAAACCTTTTTTAAAATTAGGTACTCTCCTAGACTAGACATTTGAGTCTCTCTCTCTAACTAACATTATGGGGTACTCTCTTTTTAGACAACATTTGAGGTACTCCCCCTTCTCCCTTTTGGGACTTATGAGGTACCCCCTCTCTAACTGACATTATGAGGTCTCTCTTTTAACTAGACATGAGGTCTCTTTTTAGACTAACTTAGAGGTACTCTCTCTCTTAGATTATGAGGTATTTCTCTCTAGACTAACTTTAGGAGGTACTCCCCCTCTGCTAGAAAAGAGGTACTCCTCTAACAAAAACATTATGAGGACTCCTCTCTCTAGACTTTTAAGGTATCTTCTAGATAGACATTAGGAGGTACTCTCTCTCCTTTTTTTCCCCAGACTAGACTTTGAGTACTCTCCTTTTAGTTGGGGCCCTTTTAAAATGAGGTACTCTTTTCTGACTAGACTTTTGAGGTCTCTCTCTCCCTAGATAGACTTAGAGGTACTCCTCTAGACTAGACTTTAGGTCTCTCTCTCTCTAGACTAACATTATGAGGTACCCCTCCCTCTAGGCTAACATTATGGGGTTTACTCTCTCTCTCTTGACTAACTTTTAAGGACTCTCTCTAGACTAACATTATGGGGTACTCTCTCTTTTCCGCTAGACTTATGGGTACTCTCTCTAGCTAGACTTTGGGGATTTTTTTTTTTTAGGTACCTCCCCCCTGAAAACTTATGAGGTACCTCTCTAGACTAAATTATGAGGTCTCTCTCTAACTAGACTTTATGAGGTACTCTTTAACTGACATTTGGGGTATCTCTCTACTAGCATTTGATTTTCCCAAAAAGGGGTACTCTCTCTTTTCTTTTAGACTAAAATTTTGAGGTCTCTCTCAGATAAACATTTGAGGTTCTCTCTCTCTCTAGACTAGACTTTGGGTACTCTCCTTAGAAGACATTAGATTTTCTCTCTCTTTAGACTAGACATTTGAGGTACTCTCTCTCTCTAACAGACATTAGAGGTTCTCTCTAGATAGCTTTATGGGTACTTTTTCCTAATAAAATTTGAGTCTCTCTCTCTCCAAAGACAAATGGGGTACTCTCTCTTCTAACTAGACCTATGAGGACTCTCTCCCCCCTCCCCAAGACATTATGAGGTACTTCTCTCTTTTAACATTATGGGGGTACTCTCTTAACTGACTTATGAGGTACCCCCTTTTAACAACATTATGAGGTACCTCTCTCTCTCAGACAGACTTTATGAGGTACTCTCTCCTGACTAGACATTATGAGGTACTCTCTCTCTGACTAGACATTATGAGGTACTTCTCAGACTAAAATTTATGAGGTACTCTTTAGATAACATTATGAGGACTCTCCTCTCTCTAGACTAGACATTGGGGTACTCTCTCTCTAACTAGACATTATAGGTACTCTCTCTCTCTAGACTAACTTATGAGGACTCTTCTCTTAGACTAGACTTATAGGTACTCTCTCTGACAAACTATGAGGTCTCTCCTAGCTAGACTTATGAGGTACTCTCTCTCTCCAACTAGACATTATAGGTCTCTTCTCTCAACTAGACATATGAGGAAACCTCTCTCTCTAAACATTATGAGTACTCCTTCTCTCTAGCCTTATGGGTACTCCTCTCTCTCAAAGACATTATGGGGTACTCTTCTCCCTCTAGACTTTCGAGGTCTCCTCTCCTAACATTATGGGGTACTCTCCCTCTCTCTTAGACTTATGGGGTTCTCTCTCTTCTAACTAGACATTATGAGGTACCTCTCTAGACTAACTTGAGGTACCTCAGCTAACATTATGAGGTCCTCTCTCCAAAACTAGACATTTGGGGTACTCACTTCTCTCTCTAGTTAAAATTTAGAGGTACTCTCTCTCTTAGACAGACAATAGGTACTCTCCTCTCTAGACATTGGAGGACTCCTCTAGACTAGACTTATGGGGTCTCTCTTCAGACAAAATTATGAGGTACTCTCTCTCTAGACTAACATTATGGGGTACTCCTTCTAGCTTATGAGGTACTTTTCCCCTCTCTGACATTATGAGGTATTTCTCCTAACTATCATTATGGGGTAACTTCCTCTCTCTAAAATTATAGGTACTTTCTCTTCACCCCCTTTCTCTTCTTTCTTTTCCCTTTTCTCTACGTCCCCCCCGTCCTTCTCTCTGTCTCCTCCATCCTCTCCTCTCCACCTCCCATCTGATCCAGGAACAGTTTAACTCTCCTCTAGGTGTTGGGGCCCTCGAGAAAAATCCTTATTAGCTAAAAAAATGTTTAAATTTTTTAGACACCATTTAACCCCAAACAGCTCCCGGGATGCCCCAGCCTCTCCAACCCAAAATTTGTATTTTGTGTGTATGGTGATAGTGGGGTTTTTGGCTAAAAGCAGAATACCCATTCTGTTCACATGGATCAATAAAGTTTCTTTTTACCTCTGTGATGTTTGATCTACCCAGGGACAGGGCCCTTTTTTTTTTCTCTCTTCTTCCCCCCCCCCTTTTTTTTTTTTTTCCTTTTTTTTGGGCTTTTTTTTTTTTCCCCCCTCTTCCCTCTTTTTTTGGGTCTTTCTTTTTTTTTTTTTCCCTTTCCCCTCCTTTTCTTTTTTCCCTTTTTTTCCCCCCCTTTCTTCCTCCCCTTTTTTTCCCCTTTTTTCCCTTCCCCCGGGTACTCCCTTTTTTTTTTTTGGGGCCTCCTTTTCCTTTTTTTTTTCTTTTTCCCCCTCCCCCCCGCCCTCCCCTTCCCCCCTCCCCAAATTTTTTTGGGGTTTTTTTTGGGTTTTTCTCGTTTTTTCTTTTCCCTTCCCCAAAAAATTTCCCTTTTCCCCTTTTCTTTTATTTTTTCCCCTTTCCCTTTTTCTCTCTTCTTTTTTCCCTGGCCTTTTTTTCCCCCAAAAAAATTTTTTTTCCTTTTTTTTGGGGGGGGGAAAAAAAAATTTTTTTTTTTTTTTAAAAAAAAAAAAAAAAAAAAAAAAAAAAAAAAAAAAAAAAAAAAAAAAAAAAAAAAAAAAAAAAAAAAAAAAAAACCCCCAAAAAAAACCCCCCCCCCCCCCCCCCCCCCAAAAGGGGCCCCAAAAAAAACCCCCCCTTTTTCCCCTTTTTTTTTTTTTTCCCCTTTTTTTCCCCCCCCCCCAAAAAAAAAAAAAAAAAAAAGGGGGGGGCCCCAAAAAAAAAAAAAAATATGCAGTACGGGTTTAAAAAAGAGAATAAAAACAACAGGGGCAGGGTTGCTGGGGGTAATATATGGAATCACTATAAATAGGATTCCATCGGGGGCTCTGTGGTTTTTTATAAGTTTAAATTTAAAAAACGTTCAGAAAAAACCGTCTTCCTCTACAAAAAATTTTGTATTACATAGGGGTAATCCCTTTAAATCTAAAAGTCTAGCTGATTCACAGAATCCCAAAAACTACAGTTACTGTTTCACCAGAATACCTTTACTCTCAGGGTCTGCTTTTACACAGAATCCCATTACACTACACTGCTAGCGTTTTCACACAAAAACCAAAACACTACACTGTCTAGCTTTTTCACAAATACCTTTACCTACACGTTAGTGTTTACCAGAATACCTTTCCCAAAACACTGTCTGCTGTATCACACAGAAATCATAAACACTGCTAGCTGATTACAGAATACCATTACATACACTGTCACTGTATTCAAAAAAAACCTTTACATAAACTGTTTGCGTATTCACCAGATACCATTAACTACACTTTTGCTGTTTTTCACACAGAATACCTTAAAACCCCGTCAGTGTTTTCCCCGAATCCTTTCACACCTGTCTCGTATTCACACAAAAACCTTTACACTCACTGTCTGTGTATCAAAATACCTTTACATACACTGTCTAGCTGTATTCACAGAATACCATTACACTACACTGTCTAGCTGTATTCACACAGAATACCATTACACTACACTGTCTAGCTGTATTCACACAGAATACCATTCACTCATGTTAGCTGTTTTAAACGAATCCCATAATACCGTCTACGTATTACAGAATCCTTACACTACCGTTAGCGGTTCACAGAATCCCTTTTAACACCCTGTCTAGTGTATTCAACAGAATACCATTACACTAAACTGTTAGCTGTTTCCCCGGAAACCATACACTACACTGTTGCTGATTCACAAATCCATTACCTAACTGTCTAGCTGAAAATTAACAAAATCCCATTACATCCC
Source organism: Coregonus sp. 'balchen' (assembly GCA_902810595.1). Taxonomy (NCBI): domain Eukaryota; kingdom Metazoa; phylum Chordata; class Actinopteri; order Salmoniformes; family Salmonidae; genus Coregonus; species Coregonus sp. 'balchen'. The sequence goes on along the minus strand of LR778285.1, from coordinate 1,938,095 downwards.
ACGTCTACTGTATTACACAGAAACCATACATCAGTCTAGCTGTATTCCACGAATACCATTACAACCACTGTTAGTGTATTCACACAAATACCTTTCCTACACGTCAAAATGTATTACAGAATACCAACAACCGGTCTACGTATTCACAAAAATCCCCTTTCCCCTACTGTCGCTGATTCAACGAATACCTTTTACACCCCTGTCAAAGTGTTTTAAGATCCCATTAACTACACTTTTTAGCGTTTTCAAAATACCATTACATACACTGTCTAGCTGTATTCACACAAAAAAAAAAAAATCCCCCTTTACACTACACTGTCTAGCTTTCACAGAATCCCAACACAACGTCTAGCTGTTTCCAAGAATCCATTACACACCTGTTAGCTGTATTCACAGAATCCCCTACACTACCTGTTAGTGTATTCCAGAATACCTTTAAACTACACTTTTACGTATTCAACGAATACCATTACACACACTGCAAAGCATTCCACAGAAACCATTCACTACACGTTAGCTGTTTCACACAGAAACCCATTACAACACTGTCAGCGTATTCCAGAATCCTTTCCCTACACGTCTAGTGTTTTCAACAAAAATACCATTACATACACTGTCTACTGTATTCAACATAATACCATTACATACACGTCTAGCGTATTCACACAAATCATTCACTACATTCTAGCGGGTATTCCAAATACCTTTACACTACACGTCTAGCTTTTTCACAGAAACCATTACCTCCCACTGTCTAGCTGTTTTAACAAAATACCATTACACTCCCCACGGGGAAGCGATTCACCAGAATACCTTTACCTACATGTCTAGCGTATTCACACAGAATACCTTTACACTACACGTCTAGCGGATTCAACAAAAATACCTTACCTACATGTCTAGCTGTATTCACCAGAATCCCTTTCCCAAAACTGTTAGCTTGTATTAAAACGAAACCATTACCTACATGCTAGCGTATTCAAGATACCTTACACTCCCTGTCTAGCGTATTAAAACAAAATCCTTTTAACCCTACAAAGCTAGCTGTTTCCCACAAAATACCTTTTTTACACTAAAAACTGTTAGCTGTTTCACAAAAAACCCATTCACACACGTCTAGCGATTCACAGAATACCTTACCTACACTGTTAGGATTCCAAAATCCCTTTACACACACTTCAGCTTTTTCCCCAACAGAATCCCATTACACACACGTCTAGCGTATTCACCAGAATACCTTACACTAACTGTCTAGCTGTATTCACACAGATCCCATTAACTACATTTGTCTAGCTGTATTCACCAAAAACCATTACACTCACTGTTAGCGGTATTCACACAGAAATACATACATAAAAGTCTGCTTTCACACAGAATACCATTACACTACACTGTCTAGCTGTATTCACACAGAATCCCCAACCCCAAATACACGTCAGCTGTTTACAGAATCCCATTAACTACACTGTTAGCTGTATACACAGATACCTTTAAAACCCCCCCAAACTGTCAGCGTATTCACCAAAATACCATTACATAAAATGTCTAGCTGTATCACCCAGAATCCCAAACACTACCTGCTAGGTTTCACCAAATACCATTCACACACTGCTAGGTTCACAAAAATTACATTACACTACACTGTCTAGCTGATTACAAAATACCATTACCCTACACCTAGGTTTTCACACAGAATCCCTACACTACACTGCTAGCGTATAACAGAATACCATTACACTCCTGTCTAGCTGCTCACACAGAATACCATTACACACACGTTAGTGTACACACAAATGCCATTAACAACTGTTACGTTATCAACAAAATACCTTTACACTCCAACTTCTAGCTGTATTCACACAGAATCCATTACAACATGTCTTTCGGTATTCAAAAATCCTTTACACTCCGTCAGCTGTTTTCACAGAATACCTTACACACAGCTGCGTTTTACACAAAATAATTACCACTACATTTAGCTGTATTCCCAAAAGAATCCTTTAACACTACATGTTAGTGTATTCACACAGAATAAATTTAAAACTACACTGTCTAGTTATTCACGAAACCTTACACTACACTGTCAGCTGTATTCACACAGAAACCTTACACTACACTTTTCGTATTCACACAGAAACCATTACCCACACGGTTGCTGTTTTCACACAGAAACCATTACACTACACTGTCTAGTTTGCATTACAAAATCCCTTTACAAAAACTGTTAGCGTATTCACGAATACCTTACACTCACTGTCTGCTGATTACAAAATACCATTACACAAAACCCGTCTAGCTGTTTTACACAGAAACCATACACTCCCATGTCTAGGATTCACACAGAATACCATTACCTACCTTTACTGTTTTCACAATACCTTTTAAAAAAGTGTAGGTTTTCACACAGAATACCATTACACTACACTGTCTAGCTGTTCACACAAATACCATTACACTACCTTTTAGCTTATTACACAAATACCATTACCACATGTTTAGCGTATTCACACAGAATCCATTACAAAACACTGTCTAGCGTATTCACACAAAATTTTCCCATTACACTACACTTTAAAAGCTGCTTTCACACAGAAAACCATACACTACAATGTCTAGCGTGTATTCACACCCGAAACCATTACACTACACTGTCTAGCTGTATTCACACAGAATACCATTACACTACACTGTCTAGCTGCATTCACACAGAATACCATTACACTACACTGTCTAGCTGTATTCACACAGAATACCATTACACTACACTGTCTAGCTGTATTCACACAGAATACCATTTACATACACCTGATAGCTGTAGTTCACAACAGAATACCATTACACTACACTGTCTAGCTGTATTCACTGGTAGGTGTTACCTGTGCATGTAACTTGTGTTTGGAGGGGTAGAGGGAGCGGACCATGTTCATGACCTCTTGACCCAGGTCCAGTCTGACCTCCGACCCATGACCTCCGCAGCGTTCTATTAGGCTAGAGGTCAACACCACCCAGGGGTTACGCTCACACTGAGCACTGAGGAGAGATACAGAAAGACAGGTCAATGTGAGTGTGTCTGAATGTGTGTGTTTGTGCAAAACTGTAACAGAAGATAGGACTGAGAAGAGGAGGAACATAAGGAGAAGAGAAGGAGAGAAATTAGGGAGGTGTTATGCTGAACAGGAGGAAAAAAGATAAGAGGAACAGAACAGAAGAGGGAGTAAGAAAGAGATAATGATGATCAGCTTCTATCTGTCCTGTTCATTTAGCCGATCAGCTCCTATCTGTCCTGTTCATTTAGCCGATCAGCTCCTATCTGTCCTGTTCATTTAGCCGATCAGCTCCTATCTGTCCTGTTCATTTAGCCGATCAGCTCCTATCTGTCCTGTTCATTTAGCCGATCAGCTCCTATCTGTCCTGTTCATTTAGCCGATCAGCTCCTATCTGTCCTGTTCATTTAGCCGATCAGCTCCTATCTGTCCTGTTCATTTAGCCGATCAGCTCCTATCTGTCCTGTTCATTTATCCGATCGGCTCCTATCTGTCAGAGCAAACTAGAATGCTATTTGGCCCTAAACAGAGAGTACACAGTGGCAGAATCCCTGACCACTGTGACTGACCCAAACTTAAGGAAAGCTTTGACTATGTACAGACTCAGTGAGCATAGCCTTGCTATTGAGAGGCAGCCGTAGGCAGACCTGGCTCTCAAGAGAAGACAGGCTATGTGCACACTGCCCACATAACGAGGTGGAAACTGAGCTGCACTTCCTAACCTCCTGCCAAATGTATGACCATATTAGAGACACATATTTCCCTCAGATTACAGAGATCCACAAAGAATTAAAAAACAACCCCAATTTTGATAAACTCCCTTATCTACTGGGTGAAAAACCACAGTGTGCCATCACAGCTGCAAGATTTGTGACCTGTTGCCACAAGAAAAGGGCAACCAGTGAAGAACAAACACCATTGTGAATACAACCCATATTTATGTTTAATTATTTTCCCTTTTGTAATTTAACTATTTGCATATTGTTACAACACTGTATATAGACATAATATGACATTTAAAATGTCTTTATTCTTTTGAAACTTCTGAGTGTAATGTTTACTGTTAATATTTATTGTTTATTTCACTATTTCACATGCTTTGGCAATGTTAACACACGTTTCCCATTACAATAAAGCAATTAAATTGAATTGGGAGAGAGAGAGACAGAGAGAGAGAGAGAGACAGAGAGAGAGAGAGAGAGGAGAGAGAGAGAGAGAGAGAGAGAGAGAGAGAGAGAGAGAGAAAGACCGTATCTGAACAACAAAATCCAACAACCCACTAACATGCACGCCACCGTAGAGACGTAATGTAATCACCCCATTTACATAACAACCACTGGAGCTGTGTTTAAACACTGAATAAGAGGAGAAGAGGAGAGGAGGAGGTAGAATCAAAGAATAAAGGTACGTTACAGGGTTTTACATGGTAGTGGTGGTGTCTAATACTAGTGGTAACAGGGTTTTACATGGTAGTGGTGGTGTCTGTAATACTAGTGGTAACAGGGTTTTACATGGTAGTGGTGGTGTCTGTAATACTAGTGGTAACAGGGTTTTACATGGTAGTGGTGGTGTCTAATACTATTGCTAACAGGGTTTTACATGGTAGTGGTGGTGTCTGTAATACTAGTGGTTACAGGGTTTTACATGGTAGTGGTGGTGTCTAATACTAGTGGTTACAGGGTTTTACATGGTAGTGGTGGTGTCTGTAATACTAGTGGTAACAGGGTTTTACATGGTAGTGGTGGTGTCTGTAATACTAGTGGTAACAGGGTTTTACAAGGTAGTGGTGGTGTCTGTAATACTAGTGGTAACAGGGTTTTACATGGTAGTGGTGGTGTCTAATACTAGTGGTAACAGGGTTTTACATGGTAGTGGTGGTGTCTGTAATACTAGTGGTAACAGGGTTTTACATGGTAGTGGTGGTGTCTGTAATACTAGTGGTAACAGGGTTTTACATGGTAGTGGTGGTGTCTGTAATACTAGTGGTAACAGGGTTTTACATGGTAGTGGTGGTGTCTAATACTAGTGGTAACAGGGTTTTACATGGTAGTGGTGGTGTCTAATACTAGTGCTAACAGGGTTTTACATGGTAGTGGTGGTATCTGTAATACTAGTGGTAACAGGGTTTTACATGGTAGTTGGTGGTGTCTGTAATACTAGTGGTAACAGGTTTACATGGTAGTGGTGGTGTCTGTAATACTAGTGGTAACAGGTTTTACATGGTAGTGGTGGTGTCTGTAATACTAGTGCTAACAGGGTTTTACATGGTAGTGGTGGTGGTCTGTAATACTAGTGGTAACAGGGTTTTACATGGTAGTGGTGGTGTCTAATACTAGTGGTAACAGGGTTTTACATGGTAGTGGTGGTGTCTGTAATACTAGTGGTAACAGGGTTTTACAAGGTAGTGGTGGTGTCTAATACTAGTGGTAACAGGGTTTTACATGGTAGTGGTGGTGTCTAATACTAGTGGTAACAGGGTTTTACATGGTAGTGGTGGTGTCTGTAATACTAGTGGTAACAGGGTTTTACATGGTAGTGGTGGTGTCTGTAATACTAGTGGTAACAGGGTTTTACATGGTAGTGGTGGTGTCTGTAATACTAGTGGTAACAGGGTTTTACATGGTAAGTGGTTGGTGTCTGTAATACTAGTGGTAACAGGGTTTTACATGGTAGTGGTGGTGTCTATACTAGTGGTAACAGGGGTTTTACATGGTAGTGGTGGTGTCTGTAATACTAGTGGTACAGGGTTTTACATGGTAGTGGTGGTGTCTAATACTAGTGGTAACAGGGTTTTACATGGTAGTGGTGGTGTCTGTAATACTAGTGTAACAGGGTTTTACATGGTAGTGGTGGTGTCTGTAATACTAGTGGTAACAAGGTTTTTACATGGTAGTGGTGGTGTCTGTAATACTAGTGGTAACAGGGTTTTACATGGTAGTGGTGGTGTCTGTAATACTAGTGGTTACAGGGTTTTACATGGTTAGTGGTGGTGTCTAATACTAGTGGTAACAGGGTTTTACATGGTAGGTGGTGGTGTCTGTAATACTAGTGGTAACAGGGTTTTACATGTAGTGGTTGGTGTCTGTAATACTAGTGGGTAACAGGGTTTTACATGGTAGTGGTGGTGTCTGTAATACTAGTGGTAACAGGGTTTTACATGGTAGTGGTGGTGTCTGTAATACTAGTGGTAACAGGGTTTTTACATGGTAGTGGTGGTGTCTAATACTAGTGGTAACAGGGTTTTACATGGTAGTGGTGGTGTCTGTAATACTAGTGGGTAACAGGGTTTTACATGGTAGTGGTGGTGTCTGTAATACTAGTGGTTACAGGGTTTTACATGGTAGTGGTGGTGTCTAATACTAGTGGTAACAGGGTTTTACATGGTAGTGGTGGTGTCTAATACTAGTGGTAACAGGGTTTTACATGGTAGTGGTGGTGTCTAATACTAGTGGTAACAGGGTTTTACATGGTAGTGGTGGTGTCTAATACTAGTGGTAACAGGGTTTTACATGGTAGTGGTGGTGTCTGTAATACTAGTGGTAACAGGGTTTTACATGGTAGTGGTGGTGTCTGTAATACTAGTGGTTACAGGGTTTTACATGGTAGTGGTGGTGTCTAATACTAGTGGTAACAGGGTTTTACATGGTAGTGGTGGTGTCTGTAATACTAGTGGTAACAGGGTTTTACATGGTAGTGGTGGTGTCTGTAATACTAGTGGTAACAGGGTTTTACATGGTAGTGGTGGTGTCTGTAATACTAGTGGTAACAGGGTTTTACATGGTAGTGGTGGTGTCTGTAATACTAGTGGTAACAGGGTTTTACATGGTAGTGGTGGTGTCTGTAATACTAGTGGTAACAGGGTTTTACATGGTAGTGGTGGTGTCTGTAATACTAGTGGTAACAGGGTTTTACATGGTAGTGGTGGTGTCTGTAATACTAGTGGTAACAGGGTTTTACATGGTAGTGGTGGTGTCTAATACTAGTGGTAACAGGGTTTTACATGGTAGTGGTGGTGTCTGTAATACTAGTGGTAACAGGGTTTACATGGTAGTGGTGGTGTCTGTAATACTAGTGGTAACAGGGTTTTACATGGTAGTGGTGGTGTCTGTAATACTAGTGGTAACAGGGTTTTACATGGTAGTGGTGGTGTCTAATACTAGTGGTAACAGGGTTTTACATGGTAGTGGTGGTGTCTAATACTAGTGGTAACAGGGTTTTACATGGTAGTGGTGGTGTCTAATACTAGTGGTAACAGGGTTTTACATGGTAGTGGTGGTGTCTGTAATACTAGTGGTAACAGGGTTTTACATGGTAGTGGTGGTGTCTAATACTAGTGGTAACAGGGTTTTACATGGTAGTGGTGGTGCAAATAGTTAAAGTACAAAAGGGAAAATAAATAAACATAAATATGGGTTGTATTTACAATGGTGTTTGTTTTTCCCTGGTTGCCCTTTTCTTGTGGCAACAGGTCACAAATCTTGCTGCTGTGATGGCACACTGTGGTATTTCACCCAGTAGATATGGGAGTTTGTGTCAAGTAATTATTTGTTTTCTCATGACTTGGGGCTCTGTGGGGTCTGTTTGTGAACAAAGCCCCAGGACCAGGTTGCTCAGGGGACTCTTCTCCAGGTTCATCTCTCTGTAGGTGATGGCTTTGTTATGGAAGGTTTGGGAATCGCTTCCTTTCAGGTCGTTGTAGAATTTAACGGCTCTTTTCTGGATTTTGAAAATTAGCGGGTATCTGCCTAATTCTGCTCTGCATGCATTATTTGGTGTTTCATGTTGTGCACAGAGGATATTTTTCAAGAATTCTCTCTCTCTCTCCCTCTCTCCCTCCCTCCCTCTCTCTGTCTCTCTCTCTCTCTCAATTCAATTTCAATTCAATTTAAGGGCTTTATTGGCATGGGAAACGTATGTTAACATTGCCAAAGCAAGTGAAGTAGATAGTAAACAAAAGTGAAATCAACAATAAATATTAACAGTGAACATTATACTCAGAAGTCTCAAAAGAATAAAGACATTTCAAATGTCATATTATGTATATATACAGTGTTGTAACAATGTGCAAATAGTTAAAGTACAAATGGGAAAATAAATAAACATAAATATGGGTTGTATTTACAATAGTGTTTGTTCTTCACTGGTTGCCCTTTTCTTGTGGAAACAGGTCACAAATCTTGCTGCTGTGATGGCACACTGTGGTACTTCACACAGTAGATATGGGAGTTTATCAAAATGTAGGATCTTTGTGGATCTCTGTAATCTGAGGGAAATGTGTCTCTAATATGGTCATACATTTGGCAGGAGGTTAGGAAGTGCAGCTCAGTTTCCACCTCATTTTGTGGGCAGTGTGCACATAGCCTGTCTTCTCTTGAGAGCCAGGTCTGCCTACGGCGGCCTTTCTCAATAGCAAGGCTATGCTCACTGAGTCTGTACATAGTCAAAGCTTTCCTTAAGTTTGGGTCAGTCACAGTGGTCAGTTATTCTGCCACTGTGTACTCTCTGTTTAGGGCCAAATAGCATTCTAGTTTGCTCTGTTTTTTTGTTAATTCTTTCCAATGTGTCAAGTAATTATCTTTTTGTTTTCTCAGGATTTGGTTGGGTCTAATTGTGTTGTTTTCTCTCTCTCTCTATCCCCCTATCTCACTCCCTCTCTACCCCCCCTCTCTCTCTACCCCCCTATCTCACTCCCTCTCTCTCCCCCCCCTCTCTCTCCCCCTATCTCAATCCCTCTCTCTCCCCCCCCTCTCTCCCCCCCCCCCCTATCTCACTCCCTCTCTCTCGCTCTACTAGGGGTTGGGATACATAACGTTAAGAAAAATCCCTAACCAAAAAATATATATATATTTTTTCTTTCTCACAAAATTAAAATCAGTGCAGTTATCACAAAACCTTATTTTCTGTGTTATAGCCTAAGTTGTGTAATTTAAATAAAACCAGAGGGGACGAGGCGAACTTTAGGCTACTTTGGTGAATTTGCGAGGCAAGCAAGTAAAGACATTGCGAGATGCAGATTACCAAGACATATGCACACGGTTCTGCCTTCCCCCTCTCTCTCTCTCTCTCTCTGGTGCTGGCCTGGCCTGCCCCTCCTCTCTCTCTCTCTGAATGCTGGCCTGCCTGCCCTCCTCTCTCCTCTTGTGCTGGCCTGCCTGCCCCTCCTCTCTCTCTCTGGTGCTGGCCTGCCTGCCCCTCCTCTCTCTCTCTCTGGTGCTGGCCTGCCTGCCCCTCCTCTCTCTCTCTCTGGTGCTGGCCTGCCTGCCCCTCCTCTCTCTCTCTCTCTCTGGTGGCTGGCCTGCCCTGCCCTCCTCTCTCTCCTCTCTGGTGCTGGCTGCCTCCCCTCCTCTCTCTCTCTGGTGCTGGCCTGCCTGCCCCTCCCTCTCTCTCTCTCTCTGGTGCTGGCCTGCCTGCCCCTCCTCTCTCTCTCTGGTGCTGGCCTGCCTGCCCCTCCTCTCTCTCTCTCTCTGGTGCTGGCCTGCCTGCCCCTCCTCTCTCTCTCTCTGGTGCTGGCCTGCCTGCCCCTCCTCTCTCTCTTCTGGTGCTGGCCTGCCTGCCCCTCCTCTCTCTCTCTCTCTGGGTGCTGGCCTGCCTGCCCCCTCTCCTCTCTCTCTGTGCTGGGCCTGCCTGCCCTCTCCTCTCTCTCTCTCTCTCTCTGGTGCTGGCCTGCCTGCCTGCCCTCCTCTCTCTCTCTCTCTCTCTGGTGCTGGCCTGCCTGCCCCTCCTCTCTCTCTCTCTCTCTGGTGCTGGCCTGCCTGCCTGCCCCCCTCCTCTCTCTCTCTCTCTCCTCTGGTGCTGGCCTCTGCCCCTTCCTCTCTCTCTCTCTGTGCTGGCCCTGCCTCCTGCTCCCCTCTCTCTCTCTCTCTCTCTCTCGGTGCTGGCCTGCTGGCCTGCCTCCCTCCTCTCTCTCTCTCTCTCTCTGGTGCTGGCCTGCCTGCCCCTCCTCTCTCTCCTCTCTCTCTGGTGCTGGCCTGCTGCCCCTCCTCTCCTCTCTCTGGTGCTGGCCTGCCTGCCCCTCCTCTCTCTCTCTCTGGTGCTGGCCTGCCTGCCCCTCCTCTCTCTTCTCTGGCTGGCCTCCTCCCCTCTCTCCTCCTCTCTCTGGTGCTGGCCTGCCTGCCCCTCCTCTCTCTCTCTCTCTCTGGTGCTGGCCTGCCTGCCCCTCCTCTCTCTCTCTGGTGCTGGCCTGCCTGCCCCTCCTCTCTCTCTCTCTGGTGCTGGCCTGCCTGCCCCTCCTCTCTCTCTCTCTGGTGCTGGCCTGCCTGCCCCTCCTCTCTCTCTCTCTCCTCCTCGGTCTGTTATGTGTAGAATATCCTAGCCTATTCATGGCACCAATTTCGCCGGGATACACTGGTATCTTCGGGCCAATCATGCGAGGTACTCTTCGTTGCTGGGTGTTTTTGTCTCATAATATGAAATGACAGGCTACAGGTATTGATTACCCCTTTTCAGACAAAATGGAATGTGCCCCCTTGAAAGCGCCTCGGCTATGGCATGTTTGTCTGTCTGTTAGGGTAGGCTACACGAAACCTTCTCTGGAGACACGAACTTGCATTTTACTTGTCTTAAAAGGAATGCCGCTTCTGAAGTCCATCACTAGGCGACCAGAACTGTCAATCAAATAATCTCGAGCTGCCTGCTGCCTGAGGGTCTCTTAAAGAAGTACTTTAAAAGTTTGTTAAATAACGTGACTTACCAAAGCATTTAGTAGATAGAAAACACATTTAGCTAACCCTACCATAAAAAAAAAACCCATCTAGATACCAGGCGGTGATACAACCAGTCAGGGTAGTGCTTTCGATGGTGTAAAAGTTCCTGAGGATCTGAGGGGCCACGGCAAATCTCGGTCTCCTGAGGGGGAAGAGGCGTTGTCGTGCCGTCTTCACGACTGAGCTGGTGTGAGAGGACCATGCCAAGCCCTCAGTGACGTGGACACAGATTAACTAGAAGCTCTTGCCCATCTCCACTGTGGCCCTGTTGATGTGGACGGGGGTGTGCACCCCTCTATGTCCCGATCAGCTCAGCTCAGTCCGCCATCAGCTCCTTGGTTTTGCTGATGGTAAGGGAGAGATTGTTGTCCTGACACCACACTGCCAGGTCTCTGACCCCTTTTCCTGTAGGCATCAGTGATCAGTCCAACCATCGTCGTGGTGATGGAGTTGGTGAACAGGGAGTACAGGCGGGGACTAACCACGTGCCTGTTGTGGGTCAGCGTTGGCGGAGGTGTTGTTGCCTACCCTCACCGCCTGGGGGCGGCCCGTCAGGAAGTCCAGGATCCAGTTGTAGAGGGAGGGGTTCAGTCCCAGGGTCCTGAGCTTAGTGACGAGCGTGGAAGGGACAACGGGAGTTGAACGCTGAGCTGTAGTCAATGAACAACATTCTCACAAAGGTATTGTGGAGTGCAATTGAGATCATGTCATCTGTGGATCTGTTGGGGCAGTATGCGAATTGGAGTGGGCCCAGGGTGTCTGGGATGTTGATGTGTGCCATAACCAGCCTTTCAAAGCACTTCATGACTACAGATGTGAGTGGTACGGGGCGGTAGTCATGGTGGCATGAAGCCTTAAGAATTCTAGGGAACAAGAATGATGGTGGTCATATTAAGACGTGGGGATTACGGACTGGGTCAAGGAGAGGTTGATGTAGACAGAGAGTCCAGGGCCGATGAGTCCAAGTTGAAGCTGAAGTTAAGGTTAGTAATATGATCTTATGTTTGACGGTCATGAGATCGGAAACATTCTGTACAAAAAAATAAAAACGCTAAAAGAATAAAATAGCAAAGTTGTGTCTGAGCTCAGAAGACCTGGACCATACGACCCTCCGCCATCACAACTACCAATCTCTTTCTGTCCCTCTCATTCTTTCCTCCTCCTCTCTCTCTCTCTCTCTCTCTCTCTCTCTCTCTCTCTCTCTCTCTCTCTCTCAAACCACAATCAGTATCTTTACAGGTGACAAAACACAATACATCATCTGAGACATGTCTGTCCCTCTGTCTGTCTGCCCGTCCCTCTGTCTGTCTGCCCGTCCCTCTGTCTGTCTGCCCGTCCCTCTGTCTGCCTGCCCGTCCCTCTGTTTGTCTGCCCGTCCCTCTGTCTGTCTGCCCGTCCCTCTGTCTGCCTGCCCGTCCCTCTGTCTGTCTGCCTGCCCTTCCCTCTGTCTGCCCGTCCCTCTGTCTGTCTGCCCGTCCCTCTGTCTAACTGTCCCTCTGCCTGCCGTCCCTCTGTCTGTCTGCCTGTCCCTCTGCCTGCCGTCCCTCTGTCTGTCTGCCCGTCCCTCTGCCTGCCGTCCCTCTGTCTGTCTGCCCGTCCCTCTGTCTGTCTGTCTATCTGTCTCCTTTCAGCCATGCTTGCACCAATCTTTTAAGGGGGAGTGAATGAGTGCAAACTTCGGGAGACAGGTAGAGAATCAGAATTGAGTTATGAGGAGCATTAGAGAGATGAAACAACAGATATCAAATACACTTACACTTCCTGTTTCATCATAGGAGGCCACGCCTGGAGGAGGAGCATCAGCTGCTGAAACTCCTCCCACTTCCTGCTGTCGCCTAGCAGCTGGAGGAAGAGACAATACCTCTTCTCCTCATTCTCTATGTCATCCATCTCCACCTGACAGAAAGAGAGAGGAGAGGGAGGGGAGCGAGAGAAAGAGAGAGAGAGGAGGGAGGCAGAGTGAGGATATCAAGTAATTCATTTCATCTGGGAGGTAGACAGGATATCAAGTAATTCATTTAATCTGGGAGGTAGACAGGATATCAAGTAATTCATTTCATCTGGGAGGTAGACAGGATATCAAGTAATTCATTTCATCTGGGAGGTAGACAGGATATCAAGTACTCCTGAGTACTCCTGAGTGGCGCAGTGGTCTAAGGCACTGCATCGCAGTGCTAACTGTGCCACTAGAGATCCTGGTTCGAATCCAGGCTCTGTCGCAGCCGGCCGCGACCGGGAGACTCATGGGCGGCGCACAATTGGCCCAGCGTCGTCCAGGGTAGGGGAGGGAATGGCCGGCAGGGATGTAGCTCAGTTGATAGAGCATGGCGTTTGCAACGCCAGGGTTGTGGGTTCGATTCCCACGGGGGGCCCCCCGATTCCCACGGGGGGCCAGTATAAAAAAATATGTATTCACTAACTGTAAGTCGCTCTGGATAAGAGCGTCTGCTAAATGACTTAAATGTAAATGTAAATGTAAGTAATTCATTTCATCTGGGAGGTAGACAGGATATAAAGTAATTCATTTCATCTGGGAGGTAGACAGGATATAAAGTAATTCATTTCATCTGGGAGGTAGACAGGATATCAAGTAATTCATTTCATCTGGGAGGTAGACAGGATATCAAGTAATTCATTTCATCTGGGAGGTAGACAGGATATCATTTCATCTGGGAGGTAGACAGGATATAAAGTAATTCATTTCATCTGGGAGGTAGACAGGATATCAAGTAATTCATTTCATCTGGGAGGTAGACAGGATATCAAGTAATTCATTTCATCTGGGAGGTAGACAGGATATCAAGTAATTCATTTCATCTGGGAGGTAGACAGGATATAATTTCATCTGGGAGGTAGACAGGATATCAAGTTATTCATTTCATCTGGGAGGTAGACAGGATATCAAGTAATTCATTTAATCTGGGAGGTAGACAGGATATCATTTCATCTGGGAGGTAGACAGGATATAATTTCATCTGGGAGGTAGACAGGATATCATTTCATCTGAGAGGTAGACAGGATATCATTTCCATCTGGGAGGTAGACAGGATATCATTTCATCTGGGAGGTAGACAGGATATCATTTCATCTGGGAGGTAGACAGGATATCATTTCATCTGGGAGGTAGACAGGATATCATTTCATCTGAGAGGTAGACAGGATATCATTTCATCTGGGAGGTAGACAGGATATCATTTCATCTGGGAGGTAGACAGGATATCATTTCATCTGGGAGGTAGACAGGATATCATTTCATCTGGGAGGTAGACAGGATATCATTTCATCTGGGAGGTAGACAGGATCATCTGGGAGGTAGACAGGATCATCTGGGAGGTAGAGTCGTTCTCAGTGTGATTTAACAGTTCAGAGAACAGCTGATTTCTGCGGCGCTAAGACAGGGTCCTATCACACACACACACACACACACACACACACACACACACACACACACACACACACACACACACACACTATTAATATACTAACACCACACAGACAGACAGACAGACTATATTAATATACTCACACCACAGAGACAGACAGACAGACAGTCAGACAGTCAGATAAAGCAAGAGAATCCAACACTACACAAAGTAAAGTAGGTCACACACACACCTGAAACATTCAGTCATGTGCTTAAACACACACACACACACGCACGCACACACACACAGAAAATGTTTTCCATTTACAGCGCATGCTAATGAGGTGGTGCGTAATTAATGATCTGTCTGAGAGAGAGATTCTCCAAACAGACAGAAGCTACTCTGTTAATGATTAATGCATAGTCACTTTAACTCTACCCACATGTACATATAACCTCAACTAGCCGCCTGTACAGTGAGGGAAAAAAGTATTTGATCCCCTGCTGATTTTGTACGTTTGCCCACTGACAAAGACATGATCAGTCTATAATTTTAATGGTAGGTTTATTTGAACAGTGAAAGACAGAATAACAAAAAAATCCTGAAAAACGCATGTCAAAAATGTTATAAATTGATTTGCATTTTAATGAGGGAAATAAGTATTTGACCCCTCTGAATCAGAAAGATTTCTGGCTCCCAGGTATCTTTTATACAGGTATCGAGCTGAGATTAGGAGCACACTCTTAAAGGGAGTGCTCCTAATCTCAGTTTGTTACCTGTATAAAAGACACCTGTCCACAGAAGCAATCAATCAATCAGATTCCAAACTCTCCACCATGGCCAAGACCAAAGAGCTCTCCAAGGATGTCAGCGACAAGATTGTAGACCTACACAAGGCTGGAATGGGCTACAAGACATCGCCAAGCAGCTTGGTGAGAAGGTGACAACAGTTGGTGCGATTATTCGCAAATGGAAGAAACACAAAATAACTGTCAATCTCCCTCGGCCTGGGGCTCCATGCAAGATCTCACCTCGTGGAGTTGCAATGATCATGAGAACGGTGAGGAATCAGCCCAGAACTACACGGGAGGATCTTGTCAATATCTCAAGGCAGCTGGGAACATAGTCACCAAGAAAACAATTGGTAACACACTACGCTGTGAAGGACTGAAATCCTGAAGCGCCCGCAAGGTCCCCCTGCTCAAGAAAGCACATATACAGGCCCGTCTGAAGTTTGCCAATGAACATCTGAATGATTCAGAGGAGAACTGGTTGAAAGTGTTGTGGTCAGATGAGACCAAAATCGAGCTCTTTGGCATCAACTCGCCGTGTTTGGAGGAGGGGAAATGCTGCCTATGACCCCAAGAACACCATCCCCACCGTCAAACATGGAGGTGGAAACATTATGCTTTGGGGGTGTTTTTCTGCTAAGGGGACAGGACAACTTCACCGCATCAAAGGGACGATGGACGGGGCCATGTACCGTCAAATCTTGGGTGAGAACCTTCTTCCCTCAGCCAGGGCATTGAAAATGGGTTGTGGATGGGTATTCCAGCATGACAATGACCCAAAACACATGGCCAAGGCAACAAAGGAGTGGCTCAAGAAGAAGCACATTAAGGTCCTGTCGTGGCCTAGCCAGTCTCCAGATCTTAATCCCATAGAAAATCTGTGGAGGGAGCTTAAGGTTCGAGTTGCCAAACGTAAGCCTCGAAACCTTAATGACTTGGAGAAGATCTGCAAAGAGGAGTGGGACAAAATCCCTCCTGAGATGTGTGCAAACCTGGTGGCCAACTACAAGAAACGTCTGACCTCTGATTGCCAACAAGGGTTTTGCCACCAAGTACTAAGTCATGTTTTGCAGAGGGGTCAAATACTTATTTCCCTCATTAAAATGCAAATCAATTTATAACATTTTTGACATGCATTTTATTGGATTTTTTTGTTGTTATTCTGTCTCTAACTGTTCAAATAAACCTACCATTAAAATTATAGACTGATCATTTCTTTGTCAGTGGGCAAACGTACAAAATCAGCAGGGGATCAAATACTTTTTCCCCTCACCTCACTTTTTTACTTCTGCTCTTTTTTTCTCAACACTTTTTTGTTGTTGTTTTATTTTACTTTTTTATTAAAAAATAAATGCATTGTTGGTTAAGGGCTGTAAGTAAGCTTTACACGGTAATGTCTACACCTGTTGTATTCGGCGCATGTGGCAAATATAATTTGATTTGATGTTTGGAGGAAAAAGGGGGACGCTTGCAAGCCGAAGAACACCATCCCAACCGTGAAGCACGGGGGTGGCAGCATCATGCTGTGGGGGTGCTTTGCTGCAGGAGGAACTGGTGCACTTCACAAAATAGATGGCATCATGAGGAAGGAAAATTATGTGGATATATTGAAGCAACATCTCAAGACATCAGAAACATTTGACCCAAGTTAAACAATTTAAAGGCAATGCTACCAAATACTAATTGAGTGTATGTAAACTTCTGACCCACTGGGAATGTGATGAAAGAAATAAAAGCTGAAATAAAAGATTCTTTCTACTATTATTCTGACATTTCACATTCTTAAAATAAAGTGGTGATCCTAACTGACCTAAAACACTGAATTTCTACTAGGATTAAATGTCAGGAATTGTGAAAAACTGAGTTGAAATATATTTGGCTAAGGTGTATGTAAACTTCCGACTTCAACTGTATATTGTTTATTTCACTTTTGTTTATTATCTATTTCACTTGCTTTGGCAATGTTAACATACATTTCCCCACCCTGGGGGTGAAGGAGACTAGATAATGGAAGGTTTAGAAGGGGAAGAGAGGAGAGGTAGAGTGATCTCCGCCCACAGGTTTTGAATAATGCAAAAGCCTGCAGAGATTTAGAGAGAGCGACAGAGGAGGAGAGAGACTGGCGGACATTTAAAACAGCCAGGTCAGGGGTCATTGCAGTGACGCGGCCAATCAGCTTTATTTATACAGCTTGGCTCCGCCCCTCCTGACTGACTGAGGATAGAATACTGAGTCATCTTCACTGGAGGAGAGAGAGAGGAGAGGGGGGAGGGGAGGAGAGGAGAGGGAGAGGAGGGAGGAGAGGAGGGAGGAGGGACGATAGGGGAGAGGAGAGAGGAGGGAGGAGGGGGGAGGGTGAGGAGGGTTGGGGAGGAGGAGGAGCTGCGTTAGGCTTCGTCTTTCTACTTTTTTTTTTCTCTTCTCCCCCTTTATGGCTTACTGGGCTCGGCGCAGAGGCTGTCGTCTCTTCTTTCTGCGGTTACTTCTCTTTCGTTCGTCGTCTCTGGGTATTCTCTGCTCTATTTACTCTCTTCTCTCTTTCTCTTCTTCATTCCTTCTTTCGTCTTTTCCTTCTTTCTTACTTTCTTTCTTGCTTCACATCTTCTCTATGCTTTCTTTGCCACTTTTCCTTCCTCTTTCGTCTGTTCTCCTCTCTTCTTCTTCTGGGCGGTCGGCTGTTGTCGTGTCCCCTTTCTGCGGCGGGTGCTGTCTTCGTGAGGCAGCTTGACTTCTCTTTCTTCTTCATGTCTCTGTTGCTGCATTCTCCTATTACTTACCTGCGGGTAGGTCGTCCTGCCTTCATCTACTGCGCTTCGCTGACGCTGCGGCGCTCCGCGCCACTTCTCTTCTCCTTGCGTCCTTCTATTGCTTCTAACGTCCTCTAACGTCCTTCCTCCTTTGAGCACTCTCCCACCGCTCCACTACCTCTCAGAAAGAGAAGGACGCATTCCATTGAGGCCGTACCCCAGTGTGTCACACCAGTGTTTTAAATGTTCGTGCACAATAGGTATAACTATTACTATGGTGTCCCCCCCCAACCACCGCCACAGCGACCCCATACACTCCTTACTATTTTGTGCCCTCCCCCGCCCCCCCCACCCCCACATCTAACTATTACTATGGTGTCCCCCCCCCCCCCACCACCCCACTACTAGTACTATGGTAGTCCCCCCCCCCCCACCACCCCACTAACTATTACTATGTTCACCCCCCCCCCCCCCCCCCCAAACCCCCACTGAACTAATTACTAATTTGTGTTCCCCCCCCCCCCCCGCCTTTCCCTTTCCCTTCTCCCCCCCCCCCATATCCCCCCTGTTCCCTTCCCCTCACCTCCCCCCCCCCCCACCCGCCCACCACCCCACTAACTATTACTATGGTGTCCCCCCCCCCCCCCGACCCCACTAACTATCTATGGTGTTCCCCCCCCCCCACCACCCACCCACCACCCCACTAACTATTCCTATGGTGTTCCCCCCCCCCCCACCGACTACACCGACTAACTATTTACTATGGTGTTCCACCCCACCCCCCCCCCCACCACCACCCCCTACTATCCTATGGTGTTCCCCTCCCCCCCCTCCCCACCCACCCCACTAACTATTCTCTATGGGGTTCCCCCCCCCCCCCCACCACACCACTAATATTACTCTAGGTGTCCCCCCCCCCCCACCACCCCACTAACTATACTAATGGTGTCCCCTGTCCCCTTTTTCCGCCCCCCGACCCCCCACCACCCACACCCACTAACTATTACTATGGTGTCCCCCCCCCCCACCAACCCCACTAGACTATTTACTATGGTGTCCCCCCCCCCCACCACCCAACCACTAACTATTACTATGGTGTTCCCCCCCCCCCCCCCCCCCCCCCCCACCACCCCACTAACTATCCTATGGTGTCCCCCCCCCCCCCCCCACCCCACTAACTATTCCTATGGTGTCCCCCCCCCCACCACCCCACTACCTATTACTATGGTGGTTCCCCCCCCCCCCCCCACAACCCCACTACATTACTATAGGGTCCCCCCCCCCCCACCACCCCACTAACTATTACTATGGTGTTACCCCCCCCCCCCCGCCCCCTAACTAGTACTATGGGTGTTCCCCCCCCCCCCCCCACCCACTAACTATCCCGATGGTGTCCCCCCCCCCCCCACCACACCCCCTAACATTACTATGTGTTTTCCTTCCCCCCCCCCCCCAACCCCCACTAACTATTACTATTGTGGTTCTCCCCCCCCCCCAACCACCCCACTAACTATTACAGGTTTTCCCCCCGCCCCCCCCACCCCAACTACCTATTACTTGGTGTTTCCCCCCCCCCCACCACCCCACTAACTATTACTATGGTGTCCCCCCCCCCCCCCCCCCCCCCCCCCCCCCCCCACCAACACCCCCTAACTATTACTATGTGTTTCCCCCCCCCCCACCACCCCCCTAACTATGGTGTCCGTCCCCCCCCCCCCCCACCACCCCCCACTAAACTATTCCCGAATGTGTCGCCCCCCCCCACCACCCCACTATATTCTATGTGTTCCCCCCCCCCCCCACCCCACTACATTACTATGTGTCCCCCCCCCCCCCCACCACCCCCACTACTCTTACATGTGTTCCCCCCCCCCCCCCCCCCCACTAACTATTAACTATGTGTTCCCCCCCCCCAGCCACCCCACTAACATTCCTATGTTCCCCCCCCCCCCCCACCCCACTAACTTTCCTATGTTGGCCCCCTTCCCCCCCCCCCCCCAAACCCCACGACTATTACTAGGGTGTTCCCCCCCCCCCCCCCCACCCCCCCCACCCCACTAACTATTACTATGGTGGTCCCCCCCCCCCACACCACTACCTATGACTCTGGTGTTCCCCCCCCCCCCCCCCCCACCACTAACTATTACTATGGTGTTTCCCCCCCCCCCCCCCACCCCCTAACTAACTATGTGTCCCCCCCCCCCCACCACCCACTAACTATTACTATTACTATGGTTTCCCCCACCCACCACCTAACCCCACGAACTATTACTATGGTGCACCCCCCCCCCACCAACCACTAACTCTTACTATGGTGTTTCCCCCCCCCCCCCCCCACTAACTATTACATGGGGTCCCCCCCCCCCCCAACCCCCCCACACCCCCCCCCCCCCACCCCCCAACATTACTAGGGTGTCCCCCCCCCCCCCACCCACCCCACTAACTATTACTATGTGTTCCCCCCCCCCCCCCCCCACCCCCACTACCTATTACTATGGTGTCCCCCCCCCCCCCCCACACCACGAACTATTACTATGGTGTTCCCCCCCCCCCCCCACCCCACTACTATTACTTGGTGTTGCCCCCCCCACCCCACCACCCCGCCACAACTATTACTATGGTGTCCCCCCCCCCCCCCCCCCCCCACCCCACTAACTATTACTATGGTGTTCCCCTCCCCCCCCCCCCCACCCCACCCCACTAACTATGGGGTCGTCCCCCCCCCCCCCCCCCCCCACTAACTATTATCTAGTGTATTCCCGCCCCCCCCCCACCCCACCACCCCCACTAACTATTACTAATGGTGTCCCCCCCCCCACCACTCCACTAACTATTACTAGGTGTTCCCTTCCCCCCCCCCCCCCACATGGTGTTTCCCCCCCCTCCCCCCCCCCCCCCCCCACCACCCACCAGAGCAACCCGGCCCACTCAACTATTACGATGGTTTCCCCCCCCCCCCCCACCCCACTAACTATTACTAGGTGTGTCCTCCCCCCCCACCACCCCACTAACTATTACTATGGGTTCCCCCCATTTCCCCCCCCCGTCCCCCCCCCCCCCCCCCACTACTATTTACTATGGTGTTCCCCCCCCCACCACCCCCCACTACTTATTACTATGGTGTCGCCCCCCCCCCACCACCCCACTAACTATTACTTAGGTGTCCCCCCCCCCCCCCCCCCCCCCACAAACCACCCCACTAACTATACTATGGTGTCCCCCCCCCCCCCCCCCCCCCCCCCACCACCCCACAACATTACTATGGTGTTCCCCCCCCCCCACCACCCCCACTAACTATACTATGGTGTGTCCCCCCCCCACCACCCCACTAACTATTACTATGGTGTTCCCCTTTGTCCCCCCCCCCCCCACCACCACCACTAAACTATTACTATGGTTTTTTCTCCCACCCCCCCCCCCCCCCCCCCCCCCATCCCCCCCCCACCCCCCCATCCCCCCTCCCCCCCGCCCACCCCCCCGACCACCGCCCCGGCCCCCCCCCCCCATCACAATTTTTCCCCCCCCCACCCCGCCGCCCCTGAGGGGACCCGCACTGCCTCGCATGCCAGTAATACAAGGCGCTCTTGGTTTTGCTCCCCCCTCCCCTCCCCACCCCCCTGTCCGCAGGACCGGCTCCCGCGTCCTGCTATGTACTTTATTTTGTACTTGCCAGCCACCGCCCATCCCCACCCCTCCTCACCCGACGTCCCGCTGGCGCTACCCTTCCTCTGCCTGTAGTTTTATCCCCGCCCGGGTCGGCGATCGGCCTACCCGTGTCCCGCCCGCCTCCAAGAACCCGGGGCGCCCGATAATATTTCCTAATGTATCTTAAGATTTTTGCTCCCGCGACTCTCCGTCTAACCATCGTCCCCCTCTAGAACGATTACTAGGTGTCCCACCACGCCTCTCCTCAGACAGACAGGACTGACATTTAAATTGCCCCCCTTTAAGGACTGATAATCCTACCCTAATGAAGTCCAAATCTCACTGTCCGTCCCTTCCATCCCCTCTCTCCCTCCCCCCACTTAACTGCCTCAAATGTCAATATTTGAATTGGACTCATTAATACTCAACATCAGGGTCTGTGTGGCATGACCAGCCTACACTACTATGGCAGAGCTGTCATTATTAGTTTGGGGACTGGAGGGCAGAGAGGGAAAACCTAGTCCTCCTCTTTTCTCCTCCCTCCTCATCTGTCTCTCCCTATAACCATCCTCATTTTCCACTCTGCTCATCTCTCTCTTTCTCTCAACCTTTTCATCTCTCCGCACAGAGGGCAAGAAAAGGGCAGATCAGAAGGATGCCAACATGCCTCCAACTCCCCCTCTACTCCAGCCCTGTCCCTCTACCCCTCTACCCCAGCCCCTTCCCTCTCCCCCTCTACCCCAGCCCTGTCCCTCTACCCCTCTACCCCAGCCCTGTCCCTCTACCCCAGCCCTGTTCCCTCTAACCCCTCTACCCCCAGCCCTGTCCGCTTAACCCCCTCTACCCCAGCCCGTCCCTCTACCCCTCTAACCCCAACCCTGTCCCTCTCACCCCAGCCCTGGCCCTCTCTCCCCTCTACCCCGGCCCTTTCCCCTCTACCCCCGGCCCTGTCCCGCTCCCCCTCTACCCCAGCCCCCGTCCCTCTCTCCCCCCTCTACCCCGCCCTGGTCCTCTAAAACAGCCCACCCGCCCTTCCCTCTCCCCCCCCTCTAACCCCAAGCCCTGTCCCTCACCCCAGCCCTGTCCTCTCCCCCTCTAAACCCCACCCCGTCCCTCTACCCCAGCCCGGTCCCTCACCCCAGGGCCCTGTCCACCTCTAATACCCCCCCTGTCCCCTCTCCTCTCTCCCCCCTCTAAACCCCAGCCCTGTCCCTCTACCCCAGCCTGTCCCTCTACCCCCTTTTTTTTTTACCCAGCCCTGTCCCCTAAACCCCAGCCTGTCCTCTAAACCCCCCCTGTCCCTCTAACCAGCCCTGTCCCTCTTACCCCCCACACCAACAGAATCCCCGTCTTCCACACCACAGAACCCCCTCGCCACACCAACAGCACCCCTGTGCCACTCCACCCAACGAACCCCGGTCTCCAACACACCCACCTACCCCCTGTCTCCACACCAACATAACCCCCTATCCTCCCACCAACATAACCCACCTGTCTCCACAACCAACAGAACCCCTGTTCCCCCCCAACTAACCCCTTTCTCCACGGACCAACAGAACCCCATTCCTCCCACCAACAACCGCGACCCTCTCTCCCATCACCAACGAGAACCCCTGTCTCCACACCATCCACATAACCCCTGTCCTCCACACCTACAGCCCCCCGCTGTCTACCCAACCAACATAACATACTTTGCTGATCTCATCTTGGCTTTTCCTACGGTTCTGACCTAATAAAATAAAATAAACAGTAGTGGGAGGTCTATATCAGTGGTATACCGGTTCATCGTCAATTTTTCGTGAGGTGAAGTTTTCGTTTTGTGCACTTCTGAGGTGTATTACTATTACAGTGTTGTTTCCAAAACAATTACTTTGATTCTATGGGGATGTGCAGACAGACCGGGAAGTGGCTTTGACTCTAAAAACAGGATTTTATAAATTAATGGGTCGGTCGGCCAAGGGGATGAAAAAAGTCGCAGCTGGTCGTGGCAGCCACGTGGATGAGGATGAAGTACTCTCTGCCACCCGCTTTTATTCGCGCTCTGTTCCTTCCTCCCACTTACAAGATGAGAGAGGCCTTAAATTTTCCTCATAGTTACACATCAACTATGACAGACAAATGAGAAAAAAAAATCCAGAAAATCACATTGTAGGATTTTTAATGAATTTATTTGAAAATTATGGTGGAAAATAAGTATTTGGTCAATAACCAAAAGTTTTCTCAATACTTTTGTGTATATACCCTTTGTTGGCAATGACACAGGTCAAAACGTTTTCTGTAAGTCTTCACAAGGTTTTCACACCTGTTACTGGTATTTTGGCCCATTCCTCAATGCAGATCTCCTCTAGAGCCGTGATGTTTTGGGGCTGTCCGTGGGGCAACACGGACTTTCCAAACTCCCTCCAAAGATTTTCTATGGGTTGAGATCTGGAGACTGGCCTAGGCCACTCCAGGACCTTGAAATGCTTCTTCGAAGCCACTCCTTCGTTGCCCAGGCGGTGGGTTTTGGGATCATTGTCATGCTGAAAGACCCCAGCCACGTTTCATCTTCAATGCCCTTGCTGATGGAAGGAGTTTTTCACTCAAAATCTCACAATACATGGCCCCATTCATTCTTTCCTTTACACGGATCAGTCATCCTGGTCCCTTTGCAGAAAAACAGCCCCAAAGCATGATGTTTCCACCCCCATGCTTCACAGTAGGTATGGCATTCTTTGTCCTCCAAACACGACGAGTTGAGTTTTTACCAAAAAGTTCTATTTTGGTTTCATCTGACCATATGACATTCTCCCAATCCTCTTCTGGATCATCCAAATGCACTCTAGCAAACCTCAGACGGGCCTGGACATGTACTGGCTTAAGCAGGGGGACACATCTTGCAATGCAGGATTTGAGTCCCTGGCGGCGTAGTGTGTTACTGATGGTAGGCTTTGTTACTTTGGTCCCAGCTCTCTGCAGGTCATTCACTAGGTATCCCCGTGTGGTTCTGGGATTTTTGCTCACCGTTCTTGTGATCATTTTGACCCCACGGGGTGAGATCTTGCGTGGAGCCCCAGATCGAGGGACATTATCAGAGGTCTTGTATGTCTTCCATTTCCTAATAATTGCTCCTACAGTTGATTTCTTCAAACCAAGCTGCTTACCTATTGCAGATTCAGTCTTCCCAGCCTGGTGCAGGTCTACAATTTTGTTTCTGGTGTCCTTTGACAGCTCTTTGGTCTTGGCCATAGTGGAGTTTGGAGTGTGACTGTTTGAGGTTGTGGACAGGTGTCTTTTATACTGATAACAAATTCAAACAGGTGCCATTAATACAGGTAACGAGTGGAGGACAGAGGAGCCTCTTAAAGAAGAAGTTACAGGTCTGTGAGAGCCAGAAATCTTGCTTGTTTGTAGGTGACCAAATACTTATTTTCCACCATCATTTGCAAATAAATTCATAAAAATCCTACAATGTGATTTTTCTGGAGAAAAAAATTCTAAATTTGTCTGTCATAGTTGACGTGTACCTATGATGAAAATTACAGGCCTCTCTCATATTTTTAAGTGGGAGAACTTGCACAATTGGTGGCTGACTAAATACTTTTTTCCCCCACTGTAGTTGAGGTAATATGTACATGTGGGGAGAGTTAAAGTGACTGTGCATAAATAATTAAACAGAGTAGCAGCAGCGTAAGAAAAAGATAGGTGGGGGGTGGGGGTGGGGGGCAGTGCAAATAGTCCGGGTAGCCATGATTAGCTGTTCAGGAGTCTTATGGCTTGGGGGTAGAAGCTGTTTGAGAAGTCTTTTGGACCTAAACTTGGCACATCCGGTACCGCTTGCCGTGCGGTAGCAGAGAGAACAGTCTATGACTAGGGTGGCTGGACTCTTTGACAATTTTGAGGGCCTTCCTCTGACAACCGCCTGTATAGAGGTCCTGGATGGCAGGAAGCTTGGGCCCCAGTGATGTACTGGGCCGTACGGCACTACCATCTGTAGTGCCTTGCGGTCGGAGGCCGAGCAGTTGCCATACCAGGCGGTGATGCAACCAGTCAGATGCTCTCGATGGTGCAGCTGTAATAACTTTTTGAGGATCTGAGGACCCATGCCAAATCTTTTCAGTCTCCTGAGGGGAATAGGCTTTGTCGTGCCCTCTTCACGACTGTCTTGGTGTGTTTGGGACCATGATAGTTCGTTGGTGATGTGGACACCAAGAACTTGAAGCTCTCAACCTGTTTCCACTACAGCCCCGTCGATGAGAATGGGGGCGTGCTCAGTCCTCTTTTTTTCCCTGTATTCCACAATCATCTCCTTTGTCTTGGTCACGTTGAGGGAGAGGTTGTTATTATTGCTGTCTGCCTCCTGGGTGTGTGTGTGTTAAGGCTGACTCTCTTTAGTCGACCGGTCGATTGTTTGGTTGATAGGCTGTTGGTCGACAGAGATTGTTTTTGTTGAACGGTCGAAAAATAGATCAATTTTTCATGGCATACGAGACACCCGTCTGATTCGCGCCTGTCTCAGTGGACTACTCTATTAAGGATGTCCGTCACTAAGACAGGCATCGGCAACAGGCTGGCGTGCGAGGGTAATAATGTGAAGAAAAAGTCAAAACAACATTTTAAGATGAACGTTCTAATCTGTTACATCAGATTAATTGCTTTTTAGCAGTTTATTTTTAATGTATCCGAGGTCTACTGGTTGGATGAAATTAGGATCTATCGTCCCACAACAGTCCCAGAGTCTGTTTGGGCTGTTTCTTTCTCCACAACCTGCCCAATAGAATAGGTCAACTTTTCTACTATGGGGGATAGTAGATTGACACAGGCGGTGCGTCCATAAGGCTAGGGGAAGCTAAGCTTTCCTTTAGTAAATTGAATTAAATTGCCAAAATGATATAGCCTAATTAGCCTACTCCGGTCTGTACAGAAATAAATAAAGTCATTCAAAGTAGGCTGCTCTTTTGATCTTTTACTTAACACTTATTTGTCTTAAAACTGCATTGTTGGTTAAGGGCTTGTAAGTAAGCGTTTCACAGTAAGGTCTACACCTGTTGTATTCGGCACATGTGGCAAATACAATTTGATTGATTTGATTTGATTACTAAAGCATGATTTGGCCACAGAGGATCATTACAGCTTCCCCTTTAAATCGCACAGTCGAAAGGAAAGGCAGCACGTGATTGATGATAGTTGAGTTGTGACAGTAGAGGCCAAGCCAGGCATATCACAACATTTCCAATCGCAGATGGTTACTGCTGTAAAGAGAAGACTATGAAAACACTAATCTGTCTTTTAGTTATCAACATTCTCAATTTAACTGAGCGGACAACAGTACAGCCTATCGTATTGGCACCAGAGGACAACAGTACAGCCTATCTTATTGGCACCAGAGGACAACAGTACAGCCTATCTTATTGGCACCAGAGGACAACAGTACAGCTTATCTTATTGGCACCAGAGGACAACAGTACAGCCTATCGTATTGGCACCAGAGGACAACAGTACAGCCTATCGTATTGGCACCAGAGGACAACAGTACAGCCTATCGTATTGGCACCAGAGGACAACAGTACAGCCTATCGTATTGGCACCAGAGGACAACAGTACAGCCTATCTTATTGGCACCAGTGGAGAGCATCGGCCATATCCCCGGTGAATGTGCACTGCGCCTATTCACTCTTTATCATTGTTGGGTCAGGGGCCACTTGGACAATCATTTCCTCCTCCAGTTTAGATGATGTCATATTGTATTTGCGTCTCTCCTCCTCGTAGGCCGATTATATGGACAACGTGGTTTTTATTGGTCTGTTTGTCAGTGGCAGCAGAGTAGGCTACCCTGTCATTTGCCGTATTAAAACAAAGATTCTGCTAATGTCTCCAGTCATATAAAGTGTGGTAGAATTGCGTGAAATGTGTTTTTCCCGTGCAAAGAAAGGAGAAACGTATCTGATAGCCTATAGCCCAGGCCTCTATATTATATTATACAGTACGCGCTCAGCTATGCATTGAAACGTCTTTTTAGTGAACAGTGATTGAGTAATAGTATTAGCCTAAATTATGCCTATCTAATCTACTCATCACATTACAAAAGTCTGCAAATGCGATAATGCTTTCAAATAAACGTGAATCTTTAAAGGGGAAAATGTTCTTCTCTAAACTTGAAACTCACACGACTTTTCTAGTATATTGACATAGGCTAAGTGATTTTACTGTTCGTTACTCGTCTCGTCGGCTGAGGAAAAGTAAATTGTGGACAGTTATTCTAACATCTTCAAAGTGCGCATCAGAATTCGGTAAGAAGGGACCGCACATCGTTGTATCCTGGACTTGCATGTCCTGTTAATATGAACGACCATAATCTAAATGTGATTTCTGTCATTCTGAGCACCATGGGTGGACGCCCTAATCAGGTTACGCACCCAATGGATATGGGTCTGGCGGATTTCTCAAATGTCCGGTAAATTAAAATGCTGATGGTCAAATGTCCGGAAAAATTAAAATGCTGATGGTCAAATGTCCGGTAAATTAAAATGCTGATGGTCAAATGTCCGGCGCCACATTTTCATAACGGAAACCCTGGTGTGGCGCTAACTGGCGCGGGAAACTGAGGACAAAGAACAGTTGATACAATGTTGCTAGTTTGCTAGTGCGAGCTTAGGGTCGGACCCAGCTGATAGTTGATACAATGTTTCAAGTTCGTTGCAGACAGGCGGAGTAGAATGCGATTGAAAGAACATTAACAAACTGCCATGCGTATGTTTTAATGTGTTGGCTTCATGTAGGCTATTTTTACCTAGTTGACAATATCAGTTACATGCATTGGTATAAAGGCCTCTCGCTGCATTCTGCACTAAGTTATTTAGCTGCCAATGGCTCACGGTGTAGGCTATCATTCAACGTGTCCATTTGGCAGAGGCAGGCGGTCTTGCATTGGAAACATTTTTTTGATTTGTATCATTTTCATTTAGATAGAATGTAGATTAAGATTAACCACATGGCGATGATTTAGTGATATGAAAGAAGTTATTGTAATTGAAATGAAGCTGTTCCACGAAAATGTGCATATGAAAATCATAACTGGCACGCAGATCGGTAGAAATAAGATAAATTGGCACTCCACATGGTTGCCGACCCTTTTTGTTGCCACTCCACATGGTTGCCGACCCCTTTTGTTGCCCCACTACAGGAGCCTAAAGGCAGAGTCTGTGAAGGCTGCAGCAGTGGGGCGGAGGAGGGGGGTCGGGGGCACAGGTTTTTTTCATTCTGCTTATCTTGATCCCTGGCTCCCTCTTGAGTCATTTGTGTGTCTTAATTATTTCATCAAACAGTGCGCTTAAAGCATCGGACAAGATCAGTGCACATGGTTGATTAAAACCGCATAGAGTGAGCGTAGGGTAGAGCGAGAGCAAGAGAGCGAGAGAGTAGGGAAGAGTGAGTGAGAAAGTGAGAGAGAGAGTAGGCGGAATGAAGAAAAATGAGAGAGAAGTAGGGGAAAAGTGAGAAGAATGGAAAATAAGAGAGAGTAGGA
>LR778285.1:1835805-1909196 GCA_902810595.1 Coregonus sp. 'balchen' | reverse complement strand
TCTGACAGTAGGGGTTTCCGTCTGACAGGTAAGGGGTTATCCGGTCTGACAGGTAAGGGGTTATCCTGTCTGACAGGTAAGGGGTTATCCTGTCTGACAGGTAAGGGGTTATCCTGTCTGACAGGTAAGGGGTTATCCTGTCTGACAGGTAAGGGGTTATCCTGTCTGACAGGTAAGGGGTTATCCTGTCTGACAGGTAAGGGGTTATCCTGTCTGACAGGTAAGGGGTTATCCTGTGTGTGAGATGGTTTTTAAATGGAACCTGAGGGTGTTGTAATATGATTTGATATAGCAATGCTTTCGTGTGTGTGTGGTGTGTGTGTGTGTGTGTGTGTGTGTGTGTGTGTGTGTGTGTGTTTGTGTGTGTGTTGTGTGTGTGTAGGTTTGTGAGTGGCAGCAGGGATGGTACAGCTCGTATCTGGCAGCTCCAGCAGCAGGAGTGGAGGAGCGTTCTACTGGACATGCAGACCAAGTTACCTGGGTACGTCCACTCACTCTCTATATAACTCTCTTTATCAATACCTATTAGTGACATGATGTGCAACAAAACGTTTTGCTGTGTGACCTGGAGTTTTAATTTGGGAGCACCAGTGCGACCCAAAAAAATAAGAAAGAAATCATGGTTGTAATGATAAGGCTTCGCTGCACCATTTTGTTTCCCGAGCACAGATTGGTTAGCGTCATCTTACTATAGCCAAAACTGTAGATCAAACCCATATTACCGGATGTTTTATCTTCCTGTCACGGATTTTTTTTTGGGGGGGGGGGGGGTCACATCTTACATTTATAAACCATGTCGTTCTAAAACCACTCGCACGTCGTTAACCATTTGTTTACACTTTGTTCAGTCATGTTACCTCATTGGCTGGCTAGCTATCAACCTGGAAACTTGACCAGTATATCCAAGTCATTTATCAACCTGGAAACTTGACCAGTATATCCAAGTCATTTATCAACCTGGAAACTTGACCAGTATATCCAATCATTTTAGTCACTAAGCAGATGCTCTTATCCAGAGTGACTTCCAGGAAGTCTTAACGTAGCTAGTAGCTTATCCAGAGTGACTTCCAGGAAGTCTTAACGTAGCTAGTAGCTTATCCAGAGTGACTTCCAGGAAGTCTTAACGTAGCTAGTAGCTTATCCAGAGTGACTTCCGGGAAGTCTTAACGTAGCTAGTAGCTTATCCAGAGTGACTTCCAGGAAGTCTTAACATAGCTAGTAGCTTATCCAGAGTGACTTCCAGGAAGTCTTAACGTAGCTAGTAGCTTATCCAGAGTGACTTCCAGGAAGTCTTAACGTAGCTAGTAGTGAGACAGTTAGATATTGCAATATTATTTGGCATGATATTATATCAATATTTGACTCCCAAGTATACAACATTATGTTATATTTCATTATATTCTTGCTATAAAATAAGCTGTATCTGTGTTGACTGTGGTCGGGTAGGTGTGTCTTGTCTGTTTTAATGAACAAAATAACTAACTATTGATTTCATTTGGAGAGCGAAGCCATGGCTGCGCAGACCTGTAACATAACGTAACCGAATTAAATAAACAAATATGCCATTCTATTCTTTTGAAAATACATTTAGTCCTTATAATGTTTTCTAGAACCTGCCTAAACAAATGAATAATGGCTACATTTTTTATTCTCAAAGGATTTATTAAAATAGATGCCCACCCATCTCCCCACACCACTACTACCACTCATCCCAAGCCTGAATGCACACGGGAGGTATATGGAGCCAAGAATGTGGTAAAAATTACCCTGTTTGTAAGGGGGTCATAGAAACATTGCCCGATAATATTTTTAAGGACAAAATACCGTAAATCCTGTGAAAGCAGTAAGATAATGAGCAATATGTTTGTAACATCAAATCACAGTATCGAAACACAATACATATAGAATCGTGAGAATCGCAATACATAAAGTATTCACACCCCTTGACTTTTTCCACATTTTATTGTGTTACAGCCTGAATTTGAAATGGATTTAATTGAGATTTTGTGTCACTGGCTTACACACAATACCCCATAATGTCAAAGTGGAATTATGTTTTTAGACATTTTTTACAAATTAATTAAAAATGAAAAACTGAAATGTCTTGAGTCAATAAGTATTCAACCCCTTTGTTATGGCAAGCCTAAATAAGTTCAGGAGTAAAAATGTGCTTAACAAGTCACATAATAAGTTGCATGGACTCACTCTGTGTGCAATAATAGTGTTTAACATGATTTTTTGAATGGCTACCTCATCTCTGTACCCTACACATACAATAATCTGTAAGGTCACTCAGTCGGGCAGTGCATTTCAATCACAGATTAAATAATAAAAAATAATTTAATATGCCATTTAGCAGACGCTTTTATCCAAAGCGACTTACAGTCATGCGTGCATACATTTTTGTGTATGGGTGGTCCCGGGGATCGAACCCACTACCTTGGCGTTACAAGCGCCGTGCTCTACCAGCTGAGCTACAGAGGACCACAGAGACCAGTTAGGTTTTCCAACGCCTCGCAAAGAAGGGCACCTATTGGGGTCCTCTGTAGCTCAATTGGTAGAGCATGGCGCTTGTAACGCCAGGGTAGTGGGTTCGATCCCCGGGACCACCCATACGTAAAAATGTATGCGCGCATGACTGTAAGTCGCTTTGGATAAAAGCGTCTGCTAAATGGCATATTATTATTATTATTTATTGGTAGATAGAAATTGGTAAATATAAAAAAAGCAGACATTGAATATCCCTTTGAGCATGGTGAAGTTATTAATTACACTTTGGATGGTGTATCAATACACCCAGTCACTACAGAGATACAGGCGTCCTTCCTAACTCAGTTGCCGGAGAGGAAGGAAACCGCTCAGGGATTTCACCATGAGGCCAATGGTGACTTTAAAACAGTTACAGAGTTTAATGGCTGTGATAGGGGGGCAATGCATACAGTCTGGGTAGCCATTTGATTAGATGTTCAGGAGTCTTATGGTTTGGGGGTAGAAGCTGTTTAGAAGCCTCTTGGACATAGACTTGGCGCTCCGGTACCACTTGCCGTGCGGTAGCAGAGAGAACAATCTATGACTAGGGTGGCTGGAGTCTTTGACAATTTTTAGGGCCTTCCTCTGACATCGCCCGGTATATAGGTCCTGGATGGCAGGAAGCTTGGCCCCAGTGATGTACTGGGCCGTACGCACTACCTTCTGTAGTGCCTTGCGGTCGGAGGCAGAGCAGTTGCCATACCAGGCGGTGATGCAACCAGTCAGGATGCTCTCGATGGTGCAGCTGTAGAACCTTTTCAGGATCTGGGGACCCATGCCAAATCTTTTCAGTCTCCTGAGGGGGAATAGGTTTTGTCGTGCCCTCTTCAAGTCTGTCTTGGTGTGTTTGGATCATGTTAGTTTGTTGGTGATGTGGACACCAAGGAACTTGAAGCTCTCAACTTGCTCCACTACAGCCCCGTCGATGAGAATGGGGACGTGCTCGGTCCTCTTCTTTTTCCTGTAGTCCACAATCATCTCCTTTGTCTTTGTCATGTTGAGGGAGAGGTTGTTATCCTGGCACCACACGGCCAGGTCTCTGACCTCCTCCCTATAGGCTGTCTCATCGTTGTCGGTGATCAGGCCTACCACTGTTGTGTCATCTGCAAACTTAATGATCGTGTTGGAGTCGTGCCTGGCCATGCAGTCATGGGTGAACAGGGAGTACAGGAGGGGACTGAGCACGCACCCCAGAGGGGCCCCCGTGTTGAGGATCAGTGTGGCAGATGTGTTGTTACCTACCCTTACCACCTGGGGGCGGCCCGTCAGGAAGTCCAGGATCCATTTGCAGAGGGAGGTGTTTAGTCCCAGGGTCCTTAGCTTAGTGATGAGCTTTGAGGGCACTATGGTGTTGAACGCTGAGCTGTAGTCAATGAACAGCATTCTCACATAGGTGTTCCTTTTGTCCAGGTGTGAAAGGGCAGTGTGGAGTGCAATAGAGATTGCATAATCTGTGGATCTGTTGGGGCCATATGCAAATTGGAGTGGGTCTAGGGTTTCTGGGATAATGGTGTTGATGTGAGCCATGACCAGCCTTTCAAAGCACTTCATGGCTACAGACGTGAGTGCTACGGGTCGGTAGTCATTTAGGCATGTTACCTTAGTGTTCTTGGGCACAGGGACTATGGTGGTCTGCTTGAAACATGTTGATATTACAGACTCAGACAAGGAGAGGTTGAAAATGTCAATGAAGACACTTGCCAGTTGGTCAGCACATGCTCGGATTACATGTTGAATGTTGACCTGTTTAAAAGTCTTACTCACATCGGCTATGGAGAGCGTGATCACACAGTCATCCGGAACAGCTGATGCTCTCATTCATGTTTCAGTGTTGCTTGCCTCGAAGCGAGCATAGAAGTGATTTAGCTCGTCTGGTAGGCTCGTGTCACTGGACAGCTCACGGCTGGGTTTCCCTTTGTAGTCTGTAATAGTTTGCAAGCCCTGCCACATCCGACGAGCATCAGAGCCGGTGTAATATGATTACGTACGATTCGATCTTAGTCCTGTATTGACTCTTTGCCTGTTTGATGGTTCGTCGGAGGGCATAGCGAGATTTCTTATAAGCGTCCGGGTTAGAGTCCCGTTCCTTGAAAGCGGCAGCTCTACCCTTTAGCTCAGTGCAGATGTTTCCTGTAATCCATGGCTTCTGGTTGGGGTATGTATGTATGTACAGTCAATGTGGGGACGACGTCATCGATGCACTTATTGATGAAGCCAGTGACTGATGTGGTGTACTCCTCAATGCTATCGGAAGAATCCCGGAACATATTCCAGTCTGTGCTAGCAAAACAGTCCTGTAGCTTAGCAACTGAGTCATCTGACCACTTTTTTATTAACCGAGTCACTGGTACTTCCTGCTTTAGTATTTGCTTGTAAGCAGGAATCAGGAGGATAGAATTATGGTCAGATATCATCTGACCACTTTTTATTGACTGAGTCACTGGTGTATCGTATCGGCACCTAAGTATCGTAACAATATCGTATCGTGAGGTCCCTGACAATTCCCAGCCCTAATACCTAGGTGAGACAATCACATATCACAGTCAAATGTACAGGATAGGATCATTCCATTCCAGCTAAACAATGGCTATATAGCGGTTAGCCAAAAAAACACATTTTCACACACATCTAAAATCTATTAATAGAAAATCTGAAATAGCCTCTCCCGTTGGGGAGTTGCAGTGATGAGATCGTAATCACGAAATTGGAGAGAAAAAGGGGGGTACAAAAAAACAAAAACATTTAAAAATAAAATTATATATATATACACACATACACACACACACACACAGACAGTCGTGGTCAAAAGTTTTGAGAATGACACAAATACTAATTTTCACAAAGTCTGCTGCCTCAGTTTTGATGATGGCAATTTGCGTATACTCCAGAATGTCATGAAGAGTGATCAGATGAATTGCAATTAATTGCAAAGTCCCTATTTGCCATGAAAATGACTGATGGCAGCCCATTCTTGCATAATCAATGCTTGGAGTTTGTCAGAATTTGTGGGTTTTTGTTTATCCACCCGCCTCTTGAGGATTGACCACAAGTTCTCAATGGGATTAAGGTCTGGGGAGTTTCCTGGCCATGGACCCAAAATTTCGATGTTTTGTTCCCAGAGCCACTTAGTTATCACTTTTGCCTTATGGCAAGGTGCTCCATCATGCTGGAAAAGGCATTGGTCGTCACCAAACTGTTCTTGGATGGTTGGGAGAAGTTGCTCTCGGAGGATGTGTTGGTACCATTCTTTATTCATGGCTGTGTTCTTAGGCAAAATTGTGAGTGAGCCCACTCCCTTGGCTGAGAAGCAACCCCACACATGAATGGTCTCAGGATGCTTTACTGTGGGCATGACACAGGACTGATGGTAGCGCTCACCTTGTCTTCTCTGGACAAGGTGTTTTCCGGATGCCCCAAACAATCGGAAAGGGGATTCATCAGAGAAAATGACTTTACCCCAGTCCTCAGCAGTCCAATCCCTGTACCTTTTGCAGAATATCAGTCTGTCCCTGATGTTTTTCCTGGAGAGAAGTGGCTTCTTTGCTGTCCTTCTTGACACCAGGCCATCCTCCAAAAGTCTTCGCCTCACTGTGCGTGCAGATGCACTCACACCTGCCTGCTGCCATTCCTGAGCAAGCTCTGCACTGGTGGTGCCCCGATCCCGCAGCTGAATCAACTTTAGGAGA
This sequence comes from Coregonus sp. 'balchen', assembly GCA_902810595.1. Lineage (NCBI taxonomy): Eukaryota > Metazoa > Chordata > Actinopteri > Salmoniformes > Salmonidae > Coregonus > Coregonus sp. 'balchen'. Next base: position 1,902,981 of record LR778285.1, on the reverse strand, counting down.
TGGTCCTGGCGCTTGCTGGACTTCCTTGGGCGTCCTGAAGCCTTCTTCACAACAATTGAACCTCTCTCCTTGAAGTTCTTGATGATCCGATAAATGGTTGATTTAGGTGCAATCTTACTAGCAGCAATATCCTTGCCTGTGAAGCCCTTTTTGTGCAAAGCAATGATGACGGCACGTGTTTCCTTGCAGGTAACCATGGTTAACAGAGGAAGAACAATGATATCAAGCACCACCCTCCTTTTAAAGCTTCCAGTCTGTTATTCTAACTCAATCAGCATGACAGCGTGATCTCCAGCCTTGTCCTCGTCAACACTCTCATACGTGTTAACGAGAGAATCACTGACATGATGGCAGCTGGTCCTTTTGTGGCAGGGATGAAATGCAGTGGAAATGTTTTTGGGGGATTAAGTCCATTTTCATGGCAAAGAGGGACTATGGAATTAATTGCAATTCATCTGATCACTCTTCATGACATTCTGGAGTATATGCAAATTGCCATCATCAAAACTGAGGCAGCAGACTTTGTGAAAATTAGTATTTGTGTCATTCTCAAAACTTTTGACCACAACTGTATATCGAGAGAGGCGAAGATCGAGACATTTGTCCTCCGAAACATGACCTGCCAAACCGCACTGCTTCTTAACACACTGCTCACTTAACCCGGAAGCCAGCCACACCAATGTGTCGGAGGAAACACAGTTCGACTGACAGAGGTTAGCTTGCAGGTGCCCGGCCCGTAACAAGGAGTTGCTAGATCGCGATGAGTCAAGGAAAAGCCCCCCGGCCAAACCCTCCCCTAACCCGGACAGCGCTGGGCCAATTGTGCGCCGCCCTATGGGGCTCCCGGTCACGGCCGGCTGTGACACCGCCTGGGATCGTACCCCTAGCTGTACTCGGGAGGCCCCATAAGCAATCATTTCTGATGAAAAGACCATTTGTGGATATGGCGTTTTGGAAATAAACTGTTCAACCATCTATACAGGGTTACATATTAGTTTCTAGGGCACAACGCGTTTCAGAAGTAGCTGGAATTCATTTACATTGACATTGTAGTCATTTAGCAGACGCTCTTATCCAGAGCGACTTACAGTTAGTGAGTCATTTAGCAGACGCTCTTATCCAGAGCCACTTACAGTTAGTGAGTCATTTAGCAGACGCTCTTATCCAGAGCCACTTACAGTTAGAGAGTCATTTAGCAGACGCTCCTATCCAGAGCCACTTACAGTTAGTGAGTCATTTAGCAGACGCTCTTATCCAGAGCCACTTACAGTTAGAGAGTCATTTAGCAGACGCTCTTATCCAGAGCCACTTACAGTTAGAGAGTCATTTAGCAGACGCTCTTATCCAGAGCCACTTACAGTTAGTGAGTCATTTAGCAGACGCTCTTATCCAGAGCCACTTACAGTTAGAGAGTCATTTAGCAGACGCTCTTATCCAGAGAGACTTACAGTTAGTGAGTCATTTAGCAGACGCTCCTATCCAGAGCCACTTACAGTTAGTGAGTCATTTAGCAGACGCTCTTATCCAGAGCGACTTACAGTTAGTGAGTCATTTAGCAGACGCTCTTATCCAGAGCCACTTACAGTTAGTGAGCGCATACATTTTTCATACTGGCCCCCTGTGAGAAACGAACCCACAACCCTGGCGTTGCAAGCGCCATGTTCTACCAACTGAGCTACAGGGGACTATATCTCAATTCATAAAAAATAAAACAAATATTTTCTGGTGCTCCTAAATGTAGTTGTGCTTCTAACTTTTAAAAGTTGTGAGCACCAGTGCTACCAGTGAAACGTCTTAATTTAGAGCCCTGATTAGTGATGCCATTATTAATGTTGGGATGTCATCTGTCCATCAGAAAGTACAATCCCCCTCCGCTGGAGGACAAGGTGACCAAGCTGAAGGTTACCATGGTAGCTTGGGATCGCCACGACAACACAGTCATCACCGCCGCCAACAACCTGACGCTCAAAGTCTGGAACTCCACCACCGGAAACCTCATCCACATACTGATGGTATATACACACACACACACACACAGACACACACAGACACACACAGACACACACAGACACACACACACACACACACACACACACACACACACACACACACACACACACACACACCACACACACACACACACACACACACACACAGACACACACAGACACACACACCCACACACACACACACACACACACACACCACACACACACACACACACACACACACCACACACACACACACACACACACACACACACACACACACACACACACACACACACACACACACACACACACACAACACACACACACACACACACCACACACACACACACACACACACCACACACACACACAACACACACACACACACACACACAGAGACACACACACACAGACACACACACACACACACACACACAGACACACACAGACAGACACACACACACACAGACAGACAGACAGACAGACAGACAGACAGACAGACAGACAGACAGACACACATACACATACACATACACATACACATACACATAGACAGACAGACAGACACTGATTTGATGGATTAATTGATTGATTGATTGATCCCAGGGTCATGAGGACGAGGTGTTTGTCCTGGAGCCACACCCCTTTGACCCCCGCATCCTTTTCAGCGCCGGGCATGATGGGAATGCCATCGTCTGGGACCTGGCCAGGGGGGTCAAGATACGATCCTACTTCAACATGGTGAGACGGGGGGCAGGGGGGGTGGGGTGGGGCAGGGGTGCAGGTGGGGTGGGGTGGGGCAGGGGGTTTGGGGTGGGGCAGGGGGGCAGGTGGGGTGGGGGGGCATGTGTGTGTGTATTTATGATGGTTCAGGGTAGGGGTGTGTATTTATGATGGTTCAGGGTAGGGGTGTGTATTTATGATGGTTCAGGGTAGGGGTGTGTATTTATGATGGTTCAGGGTAGGGGTGTGTATTTATGATGGTTCAGGGTAGGGGTGTGTATTTATGATGGTTCAGGGTAGGGGTGTGTATTTATGAAGGTTCAGGGTAGGGGTGTGTATTTATGATGGTTCAGGGTAGGGGTGTGTATTTATGATGGTTCAGGGTAGGGGTGTGTATTTATGATGGTTCAGGGTAGGGGTGTGTATTTATGATGGTTCAGGGTAGGGGGGTGTATTTATGATGGTTCAGGGTAGGGGTGTGTATTTATGATGGTTCAGGGTAGGGGTGTGTATTTATGATGGTTCAGGGTAGGGGTGTGTATTTATGATGGTTCAGGGTAGGGGTGTGTGTTTATGATGGTTCAGGGTGTGTATTTATGATGGTTCAGGGTAGGGTGTGTTATTTTGTATGTGTTTAGTCAGGGTAGGGGTGTGTATTTATGATGGTTCAGGGTGGTCAGTAGGGGTGTGTATTTATGATGGTTCAGGGTAGGGGTGTGTATTTATGATGGTTCAGGGTAGGGGTGTGTATTTATGATGGTTCAGGGTAGGGTGTGTGATTTATGATGGTTCAGGGTAGGGGTGTGTATTTATGATGGTTCAGGGTAGGGGTGTGTATTTATGATGGTTCAGGGTAGGGGTGTGTGTATTTATGATGGTTCAGGGTAGGGGTGTGTATTTATGATGGTTCAGGGTAGGGGGTTTGTATTTATTGATGGTTCAGGGTAGGGGTGTGTATTTATGATGGTTCAGGGTAGGGGTGTGTATTTATGATGGTTCAGGGTAGGGGTGTGTATTTATGATGGTTCAGGGTAGGGTGTGTTGTGTTAGGGTGTATTATGATGGTTCAGGGTAGGGGGTGTGTATTTATGATGGGTTCAGGGTAGGGGTGTGTATTTATGATGGTTCAGGGTAGGGGTGTGTATTTATGATGGTTCAGGGTAGGGGTGTGTATTTATGATGGTTCAGGGTAGGGGTGTGTATTTATGATGGTTCAGGGTAGGGGTGTGTATTTATGATGGTTCAGGGTAGGGGTGTGTATTTATGATGGTTCAGGGTAGGGGTGTGTATTTATGATGGTTCAGGGTAGGGGTGTGTGTATTATGATGGTTCAGGGTAGGGTGTGTATTTATGATGGTTCAGGGTAGGGGTGTTGTATTATGATGGTTCAGGGTAGGGGTGTGTATTTATGATGGTTCAGGGTAGGGGTGTTATTTATGATGTTCAGGGTAGGGGTGTGTATTTATGATGGTTCAGGGTAGGGTGTGTATTTATGATGGGTTCAGGGTAGGGGTGTGTATTATGATGGTTCAGGGTAGGGGTGTGTATTTATGATGGTTCAGGGTAGGGGTGTGTATTTATGATGGTTCAGGGTAGGGGTGTGTATTTATGATGGTTCAGGGTAGGGGTGTGTATTTATGATGGTTCAGGGTAGGGGTGTGTATTTATGATGGTTCAGGGTAGGGGTGTGTATTTGATGCAGGTAGGGGTTTAGGTAGGGTGGTGTGTATTTATGATGGTTCAGGGTAGGGGTGTGTATTTATGATGGTTCAGGGTAGGGGTGTGTATTTATGATGGTTCAGGGTAGGGGTGTGTATTTTGATGGTTCAGGGTAGGGTGTGTGTATTTATGATGGTTCAGGGTAGGGGTGTGTATTTATGATGGTTCAGGGTAGGGGTGTGTATTTATGATGGTTCAGGGTAGGGGTGTGTATTTATGATGGTTCAGGGTAGGGGTGTGTATTTATGATGGTTCAGGGTAGGGGTGTGTATTTATGATGGTTCAGGGTAGGGGTGTGTATTTATGATGGTTCAGGGTAGGGGTGTGTATTTATGATGGTTCAGGGTAGGGGTGTGTATTTATGATGGTTCAGGGTAGGGGTGTGTATTTATGATGGTTCAGGGTATGGGTGTGTATTTATGATGGTTCAGGGTAGGGGTGGTATTTATGATGGTTCAGGGTAGGGGTGTGTATTTATGATGGTTCAGGGTAGGGGTGTGTATTTATGATGGTTCAGGGTAGGGTGTGTATTTATGATGGTTCAGGGTAGGGGTGTGTATTTATGATGGTTCAGGGTAGGGTGTGTATTTATGATGGTTCAGGGTAGGGGTGTGTATTTATGATGGTTCAGGGTAGGGGTGTGTATTTATGATGGTTCAGGGTAGGGGTGTGTATTTATGAGGTTCAGGGTAGGGGTGTGTATTTATGATGGTTCAGGGTAGGGGTGTGTATTTATGATGGTTCAGGGTAGGGGTGTGTATTTATGAGGTTCAGGGTAGGGGTGTGTATTTATGATGGTTCAGGGTAGGGGTGTGTATTTATGATGGTTCAGGGTAGGGGTGTGTATTTATGATGGTTCAGGGTAGGGGTGTGTATTTATGATGGTTCAGGGTAGGGGTGTGTATTTATGATGGTTCAGGGTAGGGGTGTGTATTTATGATGTTTCAGGGTAGGGGTGTGTATTTATGATGGTTCAGGGTAGGGGTGTGTATTTATGATGGTTCAGGGTAGGGGTGTGTATTTATGATGGTTCAGGGTAGGGGTGTGTATTTATGATGGTTCAGGGTAGGGGTGTGTATTTATGATGGTTCAGGGTAGGGGTGTGTATTTATGATGGTTCAGGGTAGGGGTGTGTATTTATGATGGTTCAGGGTAGGGGTGTGTATTTATGATGGTTCAGGGTAGGGGTGTGTATTTATGATGGTTCAGGGTAGGGGTGTGTATTTATGATGGTTCAGGGTAGGGGTGTGTTATTTGATGATGGTTCAGGGTAGGGGTGTGTATTTATGATGGTTCAGGGTAGGGTGTGTATTTATGATGTGTTCAGGGTAGGGGTGTGTATTTATGATGGTTCAGGGTAGGGGTGTGTATTTATGATGGTTCAGGGTAGGGGTGTGTATTTATGATGGTTCAGGGTAGGGGTGTGTATTTATGATGGTTCAGGGTAGGGGTGTGTATTTATGATGGTTTCAGGTGTAGGGGGTGGGTATTTATGATGGTTAATGGGTAGGGGGGTGATTTATGATGGTCAGGGTGGGGTGGTATTTATGATGGTTCAGGGTAGGGGGGTGTATTTATGATGGTTCAGGGTAGGGGTGGTATTTTATGATGGTTCATTGGTTAGGGGGGGTGTATTTATTGTATGGTTTCAGGGTAGGGGTGTGCCGATCTCGTCATACTGTATCCGTTTAATCACACTTGATACTTGTAATCAGACTTATTCAGGATCGGAAAACCCGGAAGTGCGCTTTAAATACCGATAAAGCCTATACCTCAAGGTCCCATTACTGCTCCATCACTCAGAGGGCATCGTTATGGTCCTTCACTAACATTACTGCTCCATCACTCAGAGGGCATCGTTATGGTCCTTCACTAACATTACTGCTCCATCACTCAGAGTGCATCGTTATGGTCCTTCACTAACATTACTGCTCCATCACTCAGAGGGCATTATTATGGTCCTTCACTAACATTACTGCTCTATCACTCAGAGGGCATCGTTATGGTCCTTCACTAACATTACTGCTCCATCACTCAGAGGGCATCGTTATGGTCCTTCACTAACATTACTGCTCCATCACTCAGAGGGCATCGTTATGGTACTTCACTAACATTACTGCTCCATCACTCAGAGGGCATCGTTATGGTCCTTCACTAACATTACTGCTCCATCACTCAGAGGGCATCGTTATGGTCCTTCACTAACATTACTGCTCCATCACTCAGAGGGCATCGTTATGGTCCTTCACTAACATTACTGCTCCATCACTCAGAGGGCATCGTTATGGTCCTTCACTAACATTACTGCTCCATCACTCAGAGGGCATCGTTATGGTACTTCACTAACATTACTGCTCCATCACTCAGAGGGCATCGTTATGGTCCTTCACTCATTCACATACATTGTTTAAAGGTAAATGACAGTCACTGGTGAAAATGCACCTGATTTACTATTGAATGCTGAAGGAAATGGTTTAATAAATAGCCTAGTGCATAGTTGGCTACTACTGCCCCATGTATCGTTTCTCTTTCAGGAGGAGCTCAACTTTTCTATCCCAACACTTATGCCACAGCATTTCTACAATCAAAATAAACTATCTACAAATGGGAGACTTGTGCCCCGACACAGTGACTGTAACAGAGCCGTGTGTCTGTCTGGGGAAATGAGAGCAGAGGGGGAGTGGCTTGTTATAATCCAATCGTTGCAGCAAGCTCAACTGATACCCCGCCTGTTTTCTTTACAGACAGAAGAACTAGCCAATAGTTGTTTGGAGCACACAGCTCTTCATAATGTTTGAGTGAAAGAGAGATGCGTTCTGGCAGCTGAAAATTACTTTTTTCCGATAACAGACAATTACAAAAAATACTTCTCATAATCGTATTCGGAAAATTCTCCTTATCCGTTACGATACTTGTTTTGTCCGAGTCCTCGGCACATCCCTAGTTCAGGGACACTAAAGGGCCTTCACTCTGTTGTTGTTTACTTCCTGTCTTTGTCTCTATGGTTACCAGGGACTCAGGACTTTTGATGTGTTTATAAATATCTGACTGGAAGGAGCTCAGAGCTCAGAGGCCTCCTCAGTTCCATCCTCATTAGGAGAACTGTTAGTCCTCCTCAGTTCCATCCTCATTAGGAGAACTGTTAGTCCTCCTCAGTTCCATCCTCATTAGGAGAACTGTTAGTCCTCCTCAGTTCCATCCTCATTAGGAGAACTGTTCGTCCTCCTCAGTTCCATCCTCATTAGGAGAACTGTTAGTCCTCCTCAGTTCCATCCTCATTAGGAGAACTGTTAGTCCTCCTCAGTTCCATCCTCATTAGGAGAACTGTTAGTCCTCCTCAGTTCCATCCTCATTAGGAGAACTGTTAGTCCTCCTCAGTTCCATCCTCATTAGGAGAACTGTTAGTCCTCCTCAGTTCCATCCTCATTAGGAGAACTGTTCGTCCTCCTCAGTTCCATCCTCATTAGGAGAACTGTTAGTCCTCCTCAGTTCCATCCTCATTAGGAGAACTGTTAGTCCTCCTCAGTTCCATCCTCATTAGGAGAACTGTTAGTCCTCCTCAGTTCCATCCTCATTAGGAGAACTGTTAGTCCTCCTCAGTTCCATCCTCATTAGGAGAACTGTTCGTCCTCCTCAGTTCCATCCTCATTAGGAGAACTGTTAGTCCTCCTCAGTTCCATCCTCATTAGGAGAACTGTTCGTCCTCCTCAGTTCCATCCTCATTAGGAGAACTGTTAGTCCTCCTCAGTTCCATCCTCATTAGGAGAACTGTTAGTCCTCCTCAGTTCCATCCTCATTAGGAGAACTGTTAGTCCTCCTCAGTTCCATCCTCATTAGGAGAACTGTTAGTCCTCCTCAGTTCCATCCTCATTAGGAGAACTGTTAGTCCTCCTCAGTTCCATCCTCATTAGGAGAACTGTTCGTCCTCCTCAGTTCCATCCTCATTAGGAGAACTGTTCGTCCTCCTCAGTTCCATCCTCATTAGGAGAACTGTTAGTCCTCCTCAGTTCCATCCTCATTAGGAGAACTGTTAGTCCTCCTCAGTTCCATCCTCATTAGGAGAACTGTTAGTCCTCCTCAGTTCCATCCTCATTAGGAGAACTGTTCGTCCTCCTCAGTTCCATCCTCATTAGGAGAACTGTTAGTCCTCCTCAGTTCCATCCTCATTAGGAGAACTGTTAGTCCTCCTCAGTTCCATCCTCATTAGGAGAACTGTTAGTCATCCTCAGTTCCATCCTCATTAGGAGAACTGTTAGGCCTCCTCAGTTCCATCCTCATTAGGAGAACTGTTTGGATGCAGTAATAACCAGTGGTGTAGTGGAGGGTAAACGCACGAGGCTTACCTAAGAAGGAAAAATGCATTGAAAATAAAGGAAGCTTTGCTTTATTCACTGCGAATGGTGATCAGCGTTTACCCACCAATGGTAACAACTCTCCATTATCCCTGTCTCCAGATTATAGTAGTTATATGATTCTATGTGATGTCTCCAGATTGAGGGCCAAGGCCATGGGGTGATGTTTGACTGGAGTAGTTATATGATTATCCATTATCCCTGTCTCCAGATTGAGGGCCAAGGCCATGGGGCGGTGTTTGACTGTAAGTGTAGTCCTGATGGACAGCACTTTGCTGCTACAGACTCACATGGTCACCTGCTCATCTTCGGCTTCGGATCCAGCAGCAAGTACGACAAGGTACACACTACGAGGCTACTACTACTACAATACTATACTACTACTACTACTACTACTACTACAATACTATACTAATACTACTACTACAATACTATACTACTACTACTACTACTACTACTACTAAACTACTACTATATTACGATACTACTACTACTATACTACGACTACTGACTACACACTACTACTACTACACATACTACTACTACTATAATACTACTACTACTACACATAACTACTACTACTATATACTATACTACACTACTCACTACATACTACTACTACACACACTACTACTACTACACTACGATACTACTACTACTAACTACTACTACACTACTACTATAACATACATACTACTACTACTAATACTACTATACTACTACTACACTACTATACTACTACTACTACTACTACTACTACAATACTCTACTACTACTACTACTACTACAATACTATACTACTACTACTACTACTACTACTACTACTACGATACTACACTACTTTGACTACTGCTTTACTACTTTTACTACTACGGTACTACACTACTACTACGATACTATACTATGATACTATACTACTATGATACTCTAATACTACTACTACCACTACTACTATGATACTATACTACTATGATACTACTACTATTACTACTACTACCACTACTACTATGATACTATACTACTATGATACTACTATTACTACTATGATACTATAATACTTATACTACGACACTACTATACTACTTTTCTACTACATACTACTGCTACGATACTATGCTCCAATACTACAACTACGATACTACTACTACTACTTTTGCTACTGTACTACAATGATACTACTACTACATATACCTCAATACTATACTACTACTACTACTGCTATGAAACTATACTACTAATACTACTACTACTACAGCTACTGCGATACAATACCAGTTCTACAACTACTATGATACTATACTACTATACTACTACTACTACTACTAGTAGTATGATACTACTACTACTACTACTACTACTACTACTACTACTACTACTACTACTACTACTACTACTACTACTACTACTACTAATAATAATAATAATACTGCTACTACTAATACTGCTACTACTAATACTGCTACTACTACTTTGATACTATACCACTACCACTATGATACTATACTACTACTACTATGGCTACTACTACTATACTACAACTACTATGAATACTACAATACACTACTACTACTACTACTACTAGTACCACTATGATACTACTACTACTACTACTACTACTACTACTACTACTACAGTACTGTGCTTCTAATACTATACTACTACTGTTACTACTACTATGATACTATACTATTATGATACTACTACTACACTGTTACGGTACTACTGCGATACTACTACTACTACTACTACTACTACTACTACTACTACAGTACTGTGATTCTACTACTATACTACTACTGTTACTAGTACTATGATACTATACTAATTCTACTACTACTATTATAGTACTACTCTACAACCTATTGTGCAACTACTCAACAACATCTTTCTCTCTCCCTCCCTCTCCCAGATAGCGGACCAGATGTTCTTCCATACTGACTACCGGCCGTTGATCCGGGATGTTAATAACTACGTGTTAGACGAACAGACCCAGCAGGCACCTCACCTTATGCCCCCTCCCTTCCTGGTGGACGTAGACGGGAACCCCCACCCCCCTCCATACCAACGCCTCGTACCCGGACGAGAGAGCTGCAGAGACCAGCAGCTCATACCACAGATGGGAGTCACCTCCTCAGGTACATGTCAGTGAGTCACCACCTCCTCAGGTACATGTCAGTGAGTCACCACCTCCTCAGGTACATGTCAGTGAGTCACCACCTCCTCAGGTACATGTCAGTGAGTCACCACCTCCTCCGGTACATGTCAGTGAGTCACCACCTCCTCCGGTACATGTCAGTGAGTCACCACCTCCTCAGGTACATGTCAGTGAGTCACCACCTCCTCAGGTACATGTCAGTGAGTCACCACCTCCTCCGGTACATGTCAGTGAGTCACCACCTCCTCCGGTACATGTCAGTGAGTCACCACCTCCTCAGGTACATGTCAGTGAGTCACCACCTCCTCAGGTACATGTCAGTGAGTCACCACCTCCTCAGGTACATGTCAGTGAGTCACCACCTCCTCAGGTACATGTCAGTGAGTCACCACCTCCTCCGGTACATGTCAGTGAGTCACCACCTCCTCAGGTACATGTCAGTGAGTCACCACCTCCTCCGGTACATGTCAGTGAGTCACCACCTCCTCCGGTACATGTCAGTGAGTCACCACCTCCTCCGGTACATATCAGTGAGTCACCACCTCCTCCGGTACATGTCAGTGAGTCACCACCTCCTCAGGTACATGTCAGTGAGTCACCACCTCCTCCGGTACATGTCAGTGAGTCACCACCTCCTCAGGTACATGTCAGTGAGTCACCACCTCCTCAGGTACATGTCAGTGAGTCACCACCTCCTCCGGTACATGTCAGTGAGTCACCACCTCCTCAGGTACATGTCAGTGAGTCACCACCTCCTCAGGTACATGTCAGTGAGTCACCACCTCCTCAGGTACATGTCAGTGAGTCACCACCTCCTCAGGTACATGTCAGTGAGTCACCACCTCCTCAGGTACATGTCAGTGAGTCACCACCTCCTCCGGTACATGTCAGTGAGTCACCACCTCCTCAGGTACATGTCAGTGAGTCACCACCTCCTCAGGTACATGTCAGTGAGTCACCACCTCCTCAGGTACATGTCAGTGAGTCACCACCTCCTCAGGTACATGTCAGTGAGTCACCACCTCCTCAGGTACATGTCAGTGAGTCACCACCTCCTCAGGTACATGTCAGTGAGTCACCACCTCCTCCGGTACATGTCAGTGAGTCACCACCTCCTCAGGTACATATCAGTGAGTCACCACCTCCTCAGGTACATGTCAGTGAGTCACCACCTCCTCAGGTACATGTCAGTGAGTCACCACCTCCTCCGGTACATGTCAGTGAGTCACCACCCCCACCACCACCTCCTCCCATAGAGAGACAGTGTGACCGTTATTTCAGCCACAAGATTGTGGTTGGCTTATCTGCATGTGCTTGGATTTGCTTCACTTTGACTGATATTCAGTGAGGGAAAAAGTATTTGATCCCCTGCTGATTTTGTACGTTTGCCCACTGACAAAAAAATGATCAGTCTATAATTTTAATGGTAGGTTTATTTGAACAGTGAGAGACAGAATAACAACAAAAAAATCCTGAAAAATGCATGTCAAAAATGTTATAAATTGATTTTCATTTTAATGAGGGAAATAAGTATTTGACCCCCTCTCAATCAGAAAGATTTCTGGCTCCCAAGTGTCTTTTATACAGGTAACGAGCTGAGATTAGGAGCACACTCTTAAAGGGAGTGCTCCTAATCTCAGTTTGTTACCTGTATAAAAGACACCTGTCCACAGAAGCAATCAATCAATCAGATTCCAAACTCTCCACCATGGCCAAGACCAAAGAGCTCTCCAAGGATGTCAGGGACAAGATTGTAGACCTACACAAGGCTGGAATGGGCTACAAGACCATCGCCAAGCAGCTTGGTGAGAAGGTGACAACAGTTGGTGGGATTATTCGCAAATGGAAGAAACACAAAAGAACTGTCAATCTCCCTTGGCCTGGGGCTCCATGCAAGATCTCACCTCGTGGAGTTGCAATGATCATGAGAACGGTGAGGAATCAGCCCAGAACTACACGGGAGGATCTTGTCAATGATCTCAAGGCAGCTGGGACCATAGTCACCAAGAAAACAATTGGTAACACACTACGCCGTGAAGGACTGAAATCCTGCAGCGCCCGCAAGGTCCCACTGCTCAAGAAAGCACATATACAGGCCCGTCTGAAGTTTTCCAATGAACATCTGAATGATTCAGAGGAGAACTGGGTGAAAGTGTTGTGGTCAGATGAGACCAAAATCGAGCTCTTTGGCATCAACTCAACTCGCCGTGTTTGGAGGAGAAGGAATGCTGCCTATGACCCCAAGAACACCATCCCCACCGTCAAACAAGGAGGTGGAAACATTATGCTTTGGGGGTGTTTTTCTGCTAAGGGGACAGGACAACTTCACCGCATCAAAGGGACGATGGACGGGGCCATGTACCATCAAATCTTGGGTGAGAACCTCCTTCCCTCAGCCAGGGCATTGAAAATGGGTCGTGGATGGGTATTCCAGCATGACAATGACCCAAAACACACGGCCAAGGTAACAAAGGAGTGGCTCAAGAAGAAGCACATTAAGGTCCTGGAGTGGCCTAGCCAGTCTCCAGACCTTAATCCCATAGAAAATCTGTGGAGGGATCTGAAGGTTTGAGTTGCCAAACGTCAGCCTCGAAACCTTAATGACTTGGAGAAGATCTGCAAAGAGGAGTGGATCAAAATCCCTCCTGAGATGTGTGCAAACCTGGTGGCCAACTACAAGAAACATCTGAGCTCTGTGATTGCCAACAAGGGTTTTGCCACCAAGTACTAAGTCATGTTTTGCAGAGGGGTCAAATACTTATTTCCCTCATTAAAAGGCAAATCAATTTATAACATTTTTGACATGCGTTTTTCTGGATTTTTTTGTTGTTGTTATTCTGTCTCTCACTGTACAAATAAACCTACCATTAAAATTATAGACTGATCATGTCTTTGTTAGTGGGCAAACGTACAAAATCAGCAGGGGATCAAATACTTTTTTCCCTCACTGTAGGTGCCGGTACTCATTTTGTGTGCATATACTGTTTATATTTAGGTGCAGGAACTCTGCAATAGTTTAAGCCAATATTCTATATCTTTTTTATTAATTTTACTTTTATTCAGGGGACCAGGGTCTTATTTACAACAAATTCAATATGATCAAAACAAATAAAATACAAATGACAGAATTAACACCACAGCTTCAAACACCACAAATACAAGTATTTACATTCAATCAAAACAGTTGCATTTCTCATAAAATTCATTCAACATTTAAGTCCTAAATTGCCCTCGAGGCACCAAGGGAGTTTTGTAGGATATTCAAAAAATGTCGGTCACTAAAACTGAAGGCGGATTTACCTGGGTTGGTGCGTACTGGTGGAACCTCGAGAGTTAACCTTCCCTGTGAACGGGGTTGGTGCGTACTAGTGGAACGTCGAGAGTTAACCTTCCCTGTGAACGGGGTTGGTGCGTACTGGTGGAACCTCGAGAGTTAACCTTCCCTGTGAACGGGGTTGGTGCGTACTAGTGGAACCTCGAGAGTTAACCTTCCCTGTGAACGGGGTTGGTGCGTACTAGTGGAACCTGGAAAGTTAACCTTCCCTGTGAACGGGGTTGGTGCGTACTAGTGGAACCTCGAGAGTTAACCTTCCCTGTGAACGGGGTTGGTGCGTACTGGTGGAACCTTGAGAGTTAACCTTCCCTGTGAACGGGGTTGGTGCGTACTGGTGGAACCTCGAGAGTTAACCTTCCCTGTGAACGGGGTTGGTGCGTACTGGTGGAACCTCGAGAGTTAACCTTCCCTGTGAACGGGGTTGGTGCGTACTGGTGGAACCTCGAGAGTTAACCTTCCCTGTGAACGGGGTTGGTGCGTACTAGTGGAACCTCGAGAGTTAACCTTCCCTGTGAACGGGGTTGGTGCGTACTAGTGGAACCTGGAGAGTTAACCTTCCCTGTGAACGGGGTTGGTGCGTACTAGTGGAACCTCGAGAGTTAACCTTCCCTGTGAACGGGGTTGGTGCGTACTGGTGGAACCTCGAGAGTTAACCTTCCCTGTGAACGGGGGTTGGTGCGTACTGGTGGAACCTCGAGAGTTAACCTTCCCTGTGAACGGGGTTGGTGCGTACTGGTGGAACCTCGAGAGTTAACCTTCCCTGTGAACGGGGTTGGTGCGTACTAGTGGAACCTCGAGAGTTAACCTTCCCTGTGAACGGGGTTGGTGCGTACTGGTGGAACCTCGAGAGTTAACCTTCCCTGTGAACGGGGTTGGTGCGTACTGGTGGAACCTCGAGAGTTAACCTTCCCTGTGAACGGGGTTGGTGCGTACTAGTGGAACCTCGAGAGTTAACCTTCCCTGTGAACGGGGTTGGTGCGTACTAGTGGAACCTCGAGAGTTAACCTTCCCTGTGAACGGGGTTGGTGCGTACTGGTGGAACCTCGAGAGTTAACCTTCCCTGTGAACGGGGTTGGTGCGTACTGGTGGAACCTCGAGAGTTAACCTTCCCTGTGAACGGGGTTGGTGCGTACTGGTGGAACCTCGAGAGTTAACCTTCCCTGTGAACGGGGTTGGTGCGTACTAGTGGAACCTCGAGAGTTAACCTTCCCTGTGAACGGGGTTGGTGCGTACTGGTGGAACCTCGAGAGTTAACCTTCCCTGTGAACGGGGTTGGTGCGTACTGGTGGAACCTCGAGAGTTAACCTTCCCTGTGAACGGGGTTGGTGCGTACTAGTGGAACCTCGAGAGTTAACCTTCCCTGTGAACGGGGTTGGTGCGTACTGGTGGAACCTCGAGAGTTAACCTTCCCTGTGAACGGGGTTGGTGCGTAGTAGTGGAACCTCGAGAGTTAACCTTCCCTGTGAACGGGGTTGGTGCGTACTAGTGGAACCTCGAGAGTTAACCTTCCCTGTGAACGGGGTTGGTGCGTACTAGTGGAACCTCGAGAGTTAACCTTCCCTGTGAACGGGGTTGGTGCGTACTGGTGGAACCTCGAGAGTTAACCTTCCCTGTGAACGGGGTTGGTGCGTACTGGTGGAACCTCGAGAGTTAACCTTCCCTGTGAACGGGGTTGGTGCGTACTGGTGGAACCTCGAGAGTTAACCTTCCCTGTGAACGGGGTTGGTGCGTACTAGTGGAACCTCGAGAGTTAACCTTCCCTGTGAACGGGGTTGGTGCGTACTGGTGGAACCTCGAGAGTTAACCTTCCCTGTGAACGGGGTTGGTGCGTACTGGTGGAACCTCGAGAGTTAACCTTCCCTGTGAACGGGGTTGGTGCGTACTAGTGGAACCTCGAGAGTTAACCTTCCCTGTGAACGGGGTTGGTGCGTACTGGTGGAACCTCGAGAGTTAACCTTCCCTGTGAACGGGGTTGGTGCGTAGTAGTGGAACCTCGAGAGTTAACCTTCCCTGTGAACGGGGTTGGTGCGTACTAGTGGAACCTCGAGAGTTAACCTTCCCTGTGAACGGGGTTGGTGCGTACTAGTGGAACCTCGAGAGTTAACCTTCCCTGTGAACGGGGTTGGTGCGTACTGGTGGAACCTCGAGAGTTAACCTTCCCTGTGAACGGGGTTGGTGCGTACTGGTGGAACCTCGAGAGTTAACCTTCCCTGTGAACGGGGTTGGTGCGTACTAGTGGAACCTGGAGAGTTAACCTTCCCTGTGAACGGGGTTGGTGCGTACTGGTGGAACCTCGAGAGTTAACCTTCCCTGTGAACGGGGTTGGTGCGTACTAGTGGAACCTGGAGAGTTAACCTTCCCTGTGAACGGGGTTGGTGCGTACTGGTGGAACCTCGAGAGTTAACCTTCCCTGTGAACGGGGTTGGTGCGTACTAGTGGAACCTGGAGAGTTAACCTTCCCTGTGAACGGGGTTGGTGCGTACTAGTGGAACCTCGAGAGTTAACCTTCCCTGTGAACGGGGTTGGTGCGTACTGGTGGAACCTCGAGAGTTAACCTTCCCTGTGAACGGGGTTGGTGTCTCACTCATGGTTTTTATTTTAACGGTGAAGTGAGGTGGGAACAAGAAGAGAGATGAAGTGATTTACAGGACTTTAATGAGGACCAGCCAACCTTTTGAAACAGGATGAAGTGATGAGTGTTTGATTCGATTTATCCGACAGCTAGTCTTACTGGGGTCTGACACATAACGGAAAATACATTACAGACAAAAAAAAGACTTTTTACAGTATTAAAACTCTCACCTGTGGTACAGCAAAGTGCGCTATGGTAGACGGCATCCACAGGTGTAAGAGTAGTGGCTGCTGCATTCTGGTAAATGGAGTCACCATAGTCAGGAACTGGCAGGAAAGTTGACTGTACAATCCACTTCAACTGTAGCTCAGTTGGTAGGGCATGGAAAATGTAGATGAAGGAGAGGAGACAGGTTAAAGAAGGATTTCTAAGGATCTTTAAGCCTTGAGACAATTGAGACGTGGATTGTATGTGTGCCATTCAGAGGGTGAATGGGCAAGACAAAATATTTAAGTGCCTTTGAACAGGGTATGGTAGTAGGTGCCGGGCTCACCGGTTTGTGTCAAGAACTGAAACGCTGCTGGGTTTTTCACGCTCAACAGGTTCCCCGTGTGTATCAAGAATGGTCCGTCACCCAAAGGACATCCAGCCAATTTGACACAACTGTGGGAAGCATTGGAGTCATCATGGGCCAGCATCCCTGTGGAACGCTTTCGACGCCTTTTAGAGTCCATGCCCTGACGAATTAAGGCTGTTGTGGGGTTCAACTCAATATTAGGAAGGTGTTCTTAATGTTTTGTCCACTCAGTGTATTTCTATAAAATAAGCCTACTTTAAATCTCAGCTACTTAACATCCGTATTTTTTTTTTAAACGTCAAATAATTGTCAATCCAACAGCCCAGATATTTATAGGCGGGAACCTGCTTGATGAAAGAACCATCCAATGCATAAATGTGTAAAACATCTGAAACGTTTCTATGAGACTTAGAAAACAGCATACATTTAGTGTTTCCCGCATTAAGCCACATTTTAAAGCCAAAATCTGATTGCAGCTCCAACAGCCTGGTCAGTCTGCATATAGATGAATGTTACAGGTTTTTGCAGATGGACCAATATTATTTATATTGGACAGGTCCCAAAATCGACCCCTGCGGGACACCTTTAGTAATATCGAGGTAACTTGACGCCATCAGAAAGCACACATTGTGTCCTGTCTGACAGTTCCCAAACTAGATGCCTGGTGGAGGCCCATTTCAGACAACCTTTGAATGAGCAGGGGATAGTCGCCAGTATCAAAGGCCTTGGATAGGTCTGTAAATATGGCAGCACAGTGATTCCTATGATCTACATTTTAGTCATTTAGCAGACGCTCTTATCCAGAGAGACTTACAGTTAGTGAGTGCATACATAATTTTTTTATTTTTTTATTTTTCATACTGGTCCCCCGTGGGAATCGAACCCACAACCCTGGCGTTGCAAACGCCATGCTCTACCAACTGAGCTACCTCCCTGCTGGCCATTCCCTCCCCTACCCTGGACGACGCTGGGCCAATTGTGCGCCGCCCCATGGGTCTCCCGGTCGCGGCCGGCTACGACAGAGCCTGGATTCGAACCAGGATCTCTAGTGGCACAGCTAGCACTGCGATGCAGTGCCTTAGACCACTGCGCCACTCGGGAGTACGATGTAATCATTTAAAGACGAGTGTAGCAGCTGAAAGACAGGAGCTGTTCGTGGACTACAGGAAACGGAGGGCCGAACACGCCCCCTATTCACATCGATGGGGCTGTAGTGGAGCGGGTCGAGAGCTTCAAGTTCCTCTGTGTCCACGTCACTAAGGAATTATCATGGTCCAACACAGTCGTGAAGCGGGCACAACACACACAACACACACTCACACACACTCACACAAACACTCACACACACACTACACACACTCACACACACTTACACAAACACTACACACACTCACACACACACTACACACACTCACACACACACTACACACACTCACACACACTCACACACACTCACACACACTCACACAAACACTACACACACTCACACTCACACACACACTACACACACTCACACACACTCACACACACTCACACAAACACACACTACTCACACTCACACACACTCACACAAACACACACTCACACACACTCACACACACTCACACACACTCACACAAACACTACACACACTCACACAAACAAAACACACACTCACACAAACACTACACACACTCACACAAACACTACACACACTCACACATACAAAACACACACTCACACAAACACTACACACACTCACACAAACACTACACACACTCACACAAACACTACACACACTCACACAAACACTACACACACTCACACAAACACTACACACACTCACACAAACACTACACACACTCACACAAACACTACACACACTCACACAAACACTACACACACTCACACAAACACTACACACACTCACACAAACACTACACACACTCACACACAGACACACTTTCACACTCTTCACATATGCTGTTGCTACTCTGTTTATTATCTATCCTGATTGGCTAGTCACTTTTACCCCTACCTACATGTACATATTACCTCAACTACCAACACTGCTGCTACTCTGTTTATTATCTATCCTGATTGGCTAGTCACTTTTACCCCTACCTACATGTACATATTACCTCAACTACCAACACTGCTGCTACTCTGTTTATTATCTATCCTGATTGACTAGTCACTTTTACCCCTACCTACATGTACATATTACCTCAACTACCAACACTGCTGCTACTCTGTTTATTATCTATCCTGATTGACTAGTCACTTTTACCCCTACCTACATGTACATATTACCTCAACTACCAACACTGCTGCTACTCTGTTTATTATCTATCCTGATTGGCTAGTCACTTTTACCCCTACCTACATGTACATATTACCTCAACTACCAACACTGCTGCTACTCTGTTTATTATCTATCCTGATTGACTAGTCACTTTTACCCCTACCTACATGTACATATTACCTCAACTACCAACACTGCTGCTACTGTTATAGCTATCCCACCTCGCCCAGCAACACTGCCTGTCTGGGGGGCTGAAAGATTAGTTTTTAGCATAGAAGTTGGTCTAATTTACTCAAAACGTCTACTAAAGTGAGACTTTGTCCTCGTGTTTCTTGGTTATTTACATTCTTTTGTTCACAACTAGGAAAAGAGACATCTACTAGGGTCATGGCTAGAAGGGATTCAGCTTTTGTCAAATTAACGTCAAGAGTTTTTTAATATTTTTTTTATTTAAGCTAACTTTAACCCTTTTTCTAACCTTAACCTAATTCTCCTAACCTGCTACGTAAATTCGGAACATTTTTGTCTGAAGACTCAGGTCAAAGACTATTACATTTAATTGAGCAATATACCACATTACCTCTTACCAGTAATAAAAATAATACATTGAAACATTACCAAGCATATTGTGGTAAAACAAATATTTTGGCTGTAACTTCTCTCTCTGTAACCCTTTCTCTCTCTGTAACCCTTTCTCTCTCTGTAACCCTTTCTCTCTCTGTAACCCTTTCTCTCTCCGTAACCCTTTCTCTCTCTGTAGCCTCGTTATTATTTTATTGTGTTACTGTTTCCTTTTAAGGGCTCGTCAGGAAGTAAGTGAGCATTTCGCTGTAAAGTCTACCCCTGTTGTATTCGGCGCATGTGACAAATAAAATGTGATTTGATTTGAGTCTCCAGACTTGAAAGCCATTGAAAACCTATGGTTTGAATTGAAGAGGGCATAAAACATTTTAGAAAAAGGCTCAGTGCTGTTACCCTGACAGGGGGAGGTTTTGAAAACAGGGGTTTCAATCATTTTGACCCTTAACTTTTTGAGAGAAAAAACATTACTTGTTAAACAATCTCTTTCTCTGAGCATTTGCATTAGTATAAAATAATATCATTTCCACATGTTTTGGAGCATACAATATTGCTCAGTATTTGAATTATTTATTTTATACATCTTTATCAATAATTATGGACCCCACTGTATACATTAAACATATCTCTGTCTCTCTCTTTGTCTCTCTCTTTGTGTCTCTCTCTGTCTCTGTCTTTGTGTCTCTCTCTCTCTCTTTGTGTCTCTCTCTGTCTTTGTGTCTCTCTCTGTCTCTCTCTTTGTCTCTCTCTCTCTTTGTGTCTCTCGCTCTCTTTGTGTCTCTCTCTGTCTTTGTGTCGCTCTCTGTCTTTGTGTCTCTCTCTGTCTCTCTCTCTGTCTCTCTCTCTCTCTCTTTGTGTCTCTCTCTCTCTCTCTCTCTCTCTTTGTGTCTCTCTCTCTCTCTCTCTTTGTGTCTCTCTCTCTCTTTGTGTCTCTCTCTGTCTCTCTCTCTCTCTCGCTCTCTTTGTTTCTCTGACTCTTTCGCTGTCTCTCTCTCTCTGTCTCTCTCTCGCTGTCTCTCTTTCTCTCTCTCTCTGTGTCTCTCTCGGTGTCAGGTCTGAACCAGGTGGTCAGTGAACAGGCTGTTGAAGGAGCGTCTCCTCTAGACAACATGATTCACAGACTGCAGCAGGAGCAGGACCAGAGACTGTCAACCGACACACACAGTAGAGGTGTACACACACACACACACACACACACACACACACACACACACACACACACACACACACCACACACACACACACACAGTAGAGGTACACACACACACACACACACACAGTAGAGGTACACACACACACACACACACACACACACACACACACACACACACAGTAGAGGTACACACACACACACACACACACACACACACACACACACACACAGTAGAGGTACACACACACACACACACACACACACACACACACACACACACACACAGTAGAGGTACACACACACATACACACACAGTAGAGGTACACACACACACACACACACCGACACACACAGTGGAGGTACACACACACACACACACCGACACACACAGTAGAGGTACACACACACACACACACCGACACACACAGTAGAGGTAGACACCCGCAGACGCACAGACACACCAGGGCTAGCCGAGTCAGTTCATTATTTGAGTCAAGCCTTTACACCCAGTTGCTTCTACACAGGACTAAAATTGGATGCCTTTGGTGCTAACCCCCCCCCCATCCCCCCCTCCGCCCCTCCCCCTCAGAGGTTCACTCCCCCCCCAACGTGGGTCTGCGTCGCAGCGGTCAGATCGAGGGGGTGAGACAGATGCACAGCAACGCCCCCCGGAGCCAAATGGCCACAGAGACAGACCTGGTAGCATGGAGCAGGAGGGTACTGGTCCCTGAGCTGGGGGACGCTGTGCTCAGGTAACATACACACTCACACACACTCACACACTCACACACACACTCACAGAGTCCTCAAACGTGTGATGTGTGATGTGTTGTGTGTTGTGTGTAGGAGACAGCTGAACTGGAGGGAGGCTAAAGGAGAAGAGGAGATCAGTGTCTACAGATCAGAGAGGAGGCCACGCACTGTCCAGCTACACAGAGAGAGCAAGGTATCACCCACGCACTGTCCAGCTACACAGAGAGAACAAGGTATCACCCACGCACTGTCCAGCTACACAGAGAGAGCAAGGTATCACCCACGCACTGTCCAGCTACACAGAGAGAGCAAGGTATCACCCACGCACAGTCCAGCTACACAGAGAGAGCAAGGTATCACCCACGCACTGTCCAGCTACACAGAGAGAGCAAGGTATCACCCACGCACTGTCCAGCTACACAGAGAGAGCAAGGTATCACCCACGCACTGTCCAGCTACACAGAGAGAGCAAGGTATCACCCACGCACTGTCCAGCTACACAGAGAGAGCAAGGTATCACCCACGCACTGTCCAGCTACACAGAGAGAGCAAGATATCACCCACGCACTGTCCAGCTACACAGAGAGAGCAAGGTATCACCCACGCACTGTCCACCTACACAGAGAGAGCAAGGTATCACCCACGCACTGTCCAGCTACACAGAGAGAGCAAGGTATCACCCACGCACTGTCCAGCTACACAGAGAGAGCAAGGTATCACCCACGCACTGTCCAGCTACACAGAGAGAGCAAGGTATCACCCACGCACTGTCCAGCTACACAGAGAGAGCAAGGTATCACCCACGCACTGTCCAGCTACACAGAGAGAGCAAGGTATCACCCACGCACTGTCCAGCTACACAGAGAGAGCAAGGTATCACCCACGCGCTGTCCACCTACACAGAGAGAGCAAGGTATCACCCACACACTGTCCAGCTACACAGAGAGAGCAAGGTATCACCCACGCACTTTCCAGCTACACAGAGAGAGCAAGGTATCACCCACGCACTGTCCAGCTACACAGAGAGAGCAAGGTATCACCCACGCACTGTCCAGCTACACAGAGAGAGCAAGGTATCACCCACGCACTGTCCAGCTACACAGAGAGAGCAAGGTATCACCCACGCACTGTCCAGCTACACAGAGAGAGCAAGGTATCACCCACGCACTGTCCAGCTACACAGAGAGAGCAAGGTATCACCCACGCACTGTCCAGCTACACAGAGAGAGCAAGGTATCACCCACGCACTGTCCAGCTACACAGAGAGAGCAAGGTATCACCCACGCACTGTCCAGCTACACAGAGAGAGCAAGGTATCACCCCACGCACTGTCCAGCTACACAGAGAGAGCAAGGTATCACCCACGCACTGTCCAGCTACACAGAGAGAGCAAGGTATCACCCACGCACTGTCCCAGCTACACAGAGAGAGCAAGGTATCACCCACGCACTGTCCAGCTACACAGAGAGAGCAAGGTATCACCCACGCACTGTCCAGCTACACAGAGAGAGCAAGGTATCACCCAAGCACTGTCCAGCTACACAGAGAGAGCAAGGTATCACCCACGCACTGTCCAGCTACACAGAGAGAGCAATGTATCACCCACGCACTGTCCACCTACACAGAGAGAGCAAGGTATCACCCACGCACTGTCCAGCTACACAGAGAGAGCAAGGTATCACCCACGCACTGTCCAGCTACACAGAGAGAGCAAGGTATCACCCACGCACTGTCCAGCTACACAGAGAGAGCAAGGTATCACCCACGCACTGTCCAGCTACACAGAGAGAGCAAGGTATCACCCACGCACTGTCCAGCTACACAGAGAGAGCAAGGTATCACCCACGCACTGTCCAGCTACACAGAGAGAGCAAGGTATCACCCACGCACTGTCCAGCTACACAGAGAGAGCAAGGTATCACCCACGTACTGTCCACCTACACAGAGAGAGCAAGGTATCACACACGCACTGTCCAGCTACACAGAGAGAGCAAGGTATCACCCACGCACTGTCCAGCTACACAGAGAGAGCAAGGTATCACCCATGCACTGTCCAGCTACACAGAGAGAGCAAGGTATCACCCACGCACTGTCCAGCTACACAGAGAGAGCAAGGTATCACCCACGCACTGTCCAGCTACACAGAGAGAGCAAGGTATCACCCACGCACTGTCCAGCTACACAGAGAGAACAAGGTATCACCCACGCACTGTCCAGCTACACAGAGAGAGCAAGGTATCACCCACGCACCGTCCAGCTACACAGAGAGAGCAAGGTATCACCCACGCACCGTCCACCTACACAGAGAGAGCAAGGTATCACCCACGCACTGTCCAGCTACACAGAGAGAGCAAGGTATCACCCACGCACTGTCCAGCTACACAGAGAGAGCAAGGTATCACCCACGCACTGTCCAGCTACACAGAGAGAGCAAGGTATCACCCACGCACTGTCCACCTACACAGAGAGAACAAGGTATCACCCACGCACTGTCCAGCTACACAGAGAGAGCAAGGTATCACCCACGCACTGTCCAGCTACACAGAGAGAGCAAGGTATCACCCACGCACTGTCCAGCTACACAGAGAGAGCAAGGTATCACCCACACACTGTCCAGCTACACAGAGAGAGCAAGGTATCACCCACGCACTGTGAGAGAGCAAGGTATCACCCACGCACTGTCCAGCTACACAGAGAGAGCAAGGTATCACCCACGCACTGTCCAGCTACACAGAGAGAGCAAGGTATCACCCACGCACTGTCCACCTACACAGAGAGAACAAGGTATCACCCACGCACTGTCCAGCTACACAGAGAGAACAAGGTATCACCCACGCACTGTCCAGCTACACAGAGAGAGCAAGGTATCACCCACGCACTGTCCACCTACACAGAGAGAACAAGGTATCACCCACGCACTGTCCAGCTACACAGAGAGAGCAAGGTATCACCCACGCACTGTCCACCTACACAGAGAGAGCAAGGTATCACCCACGCACTGTCCAGCTACACAGAGAGAGCAAGGTATCACCCACGCACTGTCCAGCTACACAGAGAGAGCAAGGTATCACCCACGCACTGTCCACCTACACAGAGAGAACAAGGTATCACCCACGCACTGTCCAGCAACACAGAGAGAGCAAGGTATCACCCACGCACTGTCCACCTACACAGAGAGAACAAGGTATCACCCACACACTGTCCAGCTACACAGAGAGAGCAAGGTATCACCCACGCACTGTCCAGCTACACAGAGAGAGCAAGGTATCACCCACGCACTGTCCAGCTACACAGAGAGAACAAGGTATCACCCACGCACTGTCCAGCTACACAGAGAGAGCAAGGTATCACCCACTTACTGTCCACCTACACAGAGAGAAAAAGGTATCACCCACGCACTGTCCAGCTACACAGAGAGAGCAAGGTATCACCCACGCACTGTCCACCTACACAGAGAGAGCAAGGTATCACCCACACACTGTCCAGCTACACAGAGAGAGCAAGGTATCACCCACGCACTGTCATCCTACACAGAGAGAACAAGGTATCACCCACGCACTGTCCAGCTACACAGAGAGAGCAAGGTATCACCCACGCACTGTCCACCTACACAGAGAGAACAAGGTATCACCCACACACTGTCCAGCTACACAGAGAGAGCAAGGTATCACCCACGCACTGTCCAGCTACACAGAGAGAACAAGGTATCACCCACGCACTGTCCAGCTACACAGAGAGAACAAGGTATCACCCACGCACTGTCCAGCTACACAGAGAGAACAAGGTATCACCCACGCACTGTCCAGCTACACAGAGAGAACAAGGTATCACCCACGCACTGTCCAGCTACACAGAGAGAACAAGGTATCACCCCCGCACTGTCCAGCTACACAGAGAGAGCAAGGTATCACCCACACACTGTCCAGCTACACAGAGAGAACAAGGTATCACCCACGCACTGTCCATTTACACAGAGAGAGCAAGGTATCACCCACACACTGTCCAGCTACACAGAGAGAGCAAGGTATCACCCACGCACTGTCCAACTACACAGAGAGAGCAAGGTATCACCCACGCACTGTCCAGCTACACAGAGAGAGCAAGGTATCACCCACGCACTGTCCAGCTACACAGAGAGAACAAGGTATCACCCACACACTGTCCAGCTACACAGAGAGAACAAGGTATCACCCACGCACTGTCCAGCTACACAGAGAGAGCAAGGTATCACCCCCGCACTGTCCAGCTACACAGAGAGAACAAGGTATCACCCACACACTGTCCAGCTACACAGAGAGAGCAAGGTATCACCCACGCACTGTCCACCTACACATAGAGAGCAAGGTATCACCCACGCACTGTCCACCTACACAGAGAGAACAAGGTATCACCCACGCACTGTCCACCTACACAGAGAGAGCAAGGTATCACCCACGCACTATCCAGCTACACAGAGAGAACAAGGTATCACCCACGCACTGTCCAGCTACACAGAGAGAGCAAGGTATCACCCACACACTGTCCAGCTACACAGAGAGAGCAAGGTGTCACCCACGCACTGTCCAGCTACACAGAGAGAACAAGGTATCACCCACGCACTGTCCAGCTACACAGAGAGAGCAAGGTATCACCCACGCACTGTCCAGCTACACAGATAGAGCAAGGTATCACCCACGCACTGTCCAGCTACACATAGAGAACAAGGTATCACCCACGCACTGTCCAGCTACACAGAGCGAGCACATTAACACACTGTCCAGCTACACAGAGAGAGCACATTAACACACACTGTCCAGCTACACAGAGAGAGCACATTAACACACACTGTCCAGCTACACAGAGAGAGCACATTAACACACTGTCCAGCTACACAGAGAGAGCACATTAACACACACTGTCCAGCTACACAGAGAGAACACATTAACACACTGTCCAGCTACACAGAGAGAACACATTAACACACTGTCCAGCTACACAGAGAGAACACATTAACACACTGTCCAGCTACACAGAGAGAACACATTAACACACTGTCCAGCTACACAGAGAGAACACATTAACACACTGTCCAGCTACACAGAGAGAACACATTAACACACACTGTCCAGCTACACAGAGAGAACACATTAACACACTGTCCAGCTACACAGAGAGAACACATTAACACACACTGTCCAGCTACACAGAGAGAACACATTAACACACTGTCCAGCTACACAGAGAGAACACATTAACACACTGTCCAGCTACACAGAGAGAACACATTAACACACTGTCCAGCTACACAGAGAGAACACATTAACACACATGTCCAGCTACACAGAGAGAGCACATTAAACACACTGTCCAGCTACACAGAGAGACACATTAACACACTGTCCAGCTACACAGAGAGAACACATTAACACACTGTCCAGCTACACAGAGAGAAACACATTAACACACTGTCCAGCTACACAGAGAGAACACATTAACACCACTGTCCAGCTACACAGAGAGAGCACATTAACCACACTGTCCAGCTACACAGAGAGAACAATTAACACCACTGTCCAGCTACACAGAGAGAACACATTAACACACTGTCCAGCTACACAGAGAGAGCAATTAACACACACTGTCCAGCTACACAGAGAGAACAATTACCCCATGTCCAGCTACACAGAGAGAGCAATCACACACACTGTCCAGCTACACAGAGAGAACAATACACCACATGTCCAGCTACACAGAGAGAACAAGATACCACCACTGTCCAGCTACACAGAGAGAGCAAGGTATCACCCACCACTGTCCAGCTACACAGAGAGAACAAGGTATCACCCACGCACTGTCCACTACACAGAGAGAGCAAGGTATCACCCACCACTGTCCAGCTACACAGAGAGAGCAAGGTATCACCCACGCACTGTCCACTACACAGAGAGACAAGGTATCACCCACGCACTGTCCAGCTACACAGAGAGAGCAAGGTATCACCCACGCACTGTCCAGCTACACAGAGAGAACAAGGTATCACCCACACACTGTCCAGCTACACAGAGAGAACAAGGTATCACCCACGCATGTCCAGCTACACAGAGAGAGCAAGGTGTCACCCACGCAACTGTCCAGCTACACAGAGAGAACAAGGTATCACCCACGCACTGTCCAGCTACACAGAGAGAGCAAGGTATCACCCACGCACTGTCCAGCTACACAGATAGAGCAAGGTATCACCCACGCACTGTCCAGCTACACATAGAGAACAAGGTATCACCCACGCACTGTCCAGCTACACAGAGCGAGCACATTAACACACTGTCCAGCTACACAGAGAGAGCACATTAACACACACTGTCCAGCTACACAGAGAGAGCACATTAACACACACTGTCCAGCTACACAGAGAGCACATTAACACACTGTCCAGCTACACAGAGAGAGCACATTAACACACACTGTCCAGCTACACAGAGAGAACACATTAACACACTGTCCAGCTACACAGAGAGAACACATTAACACACTGTCCAGCTACACAGAGAGAACACATTAAACACACTGTCCAGCTTACACAGAGAGAACACATTAACACACTGTCCAGCTACACAGAGAGAACACATTAACCACACTGTCCAGCTACACAGAGAGAAAACATTAACACACACTGTCCAGCTACACAGAGAGAACACATTAACACACTGTCCAGCTACACAGAGGAGAACACAATTAACACACATGTCCAGCTACACAGAGAGAACACATTAACCACACTGTCCAGCTACACAGAGAGAACACATTAACACACTGTCCAGCTACACAGAGAGAACACATTAACACATGTCCAAGCTACACAGAGAGAAACACATTAACACCACAATGTCCAGCTACACAGAGAGAGCACATTAACACACTGTCCAGCTACACAGAGAGAACACATTAACACACTGTCCAGCTACACAGAGAGAACACATTAACACACTGTCCAGCTACACAGATGAGAACACATTAACACACTGTCCAGCTACACAGAGAGAACACATTAACACACACTGTCCAGCCTACACAGACGAGAGCCACATTAACACACTGTCCAGCTACACAGAGAGAACACATTAACACACTGTCCAGCTACACATAGAGAACACATTAACACACTGTCCAGCTACACAGAGAGAGCACATTAACACACACTGTCCAGCTACACAGAGAGAACACATTAACACACTGTCCAGCTACACAGAGAGAGCACATTAACACACACTGTCCAGCTACACAGAGAGAACACATTAACACACTGTCCAGCTACACAGAGAGAACACATTAACACACTGTCCAGCTACACAGAGAGAACACATTAACACACTGTCCAGCTACACAGAGAGAACACATTAACACACTGTCCAGCTACACAGAGAGAACACATTAACACACACTGTCCAGCTACACAGAGAGAACACATTAACACACTGTCCAGCTACACAGAGAGAGCACATTAACACACTGTCCAGCTACACAGAGAGAGCACATTAACACACTGTCCAGCTACAGAACCAGTCAAAGGTTTGGACACACCTACTCATTCCAGTTCTTGAAATCTTCCTTATTGACTGACCTTCATGTCTTAAAGTAATGATGGACTGTCGTTTCTCTTTGCTTATTTGAGCTGTTCTTGCCATAATATGGACTTGGTCTTTTACCAAATAGGGCTATCTTCTGTATACCACCCCTACCTTGTCACAACACAACTGATTGGCTCAAACGCATTAAGAAGGAAAGAAATTCCACAAATTAACTTTTAACAAGGCACACCTGTTAATTGAAATACATTCCAGGTGACTACCTCATGAAGCTGGTTGAGAGAATGCCAAGAGTGTGCAAAGCTGTCATCAAGGCAAAGGGTGGCTATTTGAAGAATCTCAAATATAAAATATATTTTGATGTTTAACACTTTTTTGGTTACAACATGATTCCATATGTGTTATTTCATAGTTGTGATGTCTTCACTATTATTCTACAATGTAGAAAATAGTAAAATTAAAGAAAAACCCTGGAATGAGTAGGTGTGTCCAAACTTTTGACTGGTACTGTATATACAGAGAGAGCACATTAACACCTCCCAAGATACATAAAGTTCCTATTTTCTCTGTCTCTTTCAGTTCCCCTCTCCAGAGTGTGTAGGGGCGGAGGAGGGGAGGAGGAGTCATGGTAACCATGGCTACCAGACACGTGCGGCCGTGGAGGAGACGAGTCGTCAGAGCGCTGAGGTAGCCGAAGATGAAGATGACAGCGACAGCATCTCAGAGGTACGGCCTGTTGTTGTTGACACTGAAGAGCTTCGAGGAGTTGACTGCAGGAGTTATGAAATTCATGTAAAAACTAGAGGCCAGTTAGTAGTGGTATTAATAGTGGTATTAATAGTGGTAATAATAGAGTCTTGTGGTATTAATAGTGGTATTAATAGTGGTATTAATAGAGGCCTGTGGTATTAATAGAGGTATTAATAGTGGTATTAATAGAGGCCTGTGGTATTAATAGTGCTATTAATAGTGCTATTAATAGAGGCATGTGGTATTAATAGTGGTATTAATATAGGTATTAATAGTGGTATTAATAGAGGCCTGTGGTATTAATAGTGCTATTAATAGTGCTATTAATAGAGGCCTGTGGTATTAAATAGTGGTGTTAATAGTGGTATTAATAGAGGCCTGTGGTATTTATAGTGGTATTAATAGTGGTATTAATATAGGCCTGTGGTATTAATAGTGGTATTAATAGAGGCCTGTGGTATTAATAGAGGCCTGTGGTATTAATAGTGGTATTAATAGAGGTATTAATATTGGTATTAATAGATTCCTGTGGTATTAATAGTGGTATTAATAGAGGCCTGTGGTATTAATAGTGGTATTAATAGAGGTATTAATATTGGTATTAATAGAGGCCTGTGGTATTAATAGTGGTATTAATAGAGGCCTGTGGTATTAATAGTGGAATTAATAGAGGCCTGTGGTATTAATAGTGGTATTAATAGAGGCCTGTGGTATTAATAGTGGTATTAATAGAGGCCTGTGGTATTAATACTGGTATTAATATAGGCTTGTGGTATTAATAGTGGTATTAATAGAGGCCTGTGGTATTAATAGTGGTATTAATAG
The DNA here is from genome assembly GCA_902810595.1 of Coregonus sp. 'balchen'. NCBI lineage: Eukaryota > Metazoa > Chordata > Actinopteri > Salmoniformes > Salmonidae > Coregonus > Coregonus sp. 'balchen'. Next base: position 1,871,652 of record LR778285.1, on the reverse strand, counting down.
AGGCCTGTGGTATTAATAGTGGTATTAATAGAGGTATTAATATTGGTATTAATAGAGGCCTGTGGTATTAATAGAGGCCTGTGGTATTAATAGAGGCCTGTGGTATTGGCCAGTTAGGACCTTTTCTGCTGCCGCTTTAAATACCTTCAGAAAACACATGTGTTACAAATTATCTATAACCATATGTCATGCTTTATAAAGGGTTCCTAAATGTGGCATAACTGTGTGACATAACCACCAATGTCAAATGTGACATAACCCACTATGTCGAAAATGATAGAAACCTGTGCTTAATAAAGGGTGGCGTAAGTAAAGGCCTTATAAATCATATTAAATTGAGGCCGTGTCATGCGTCTTAGTCAGGATAGATTCTCGCATGACTGTATTCGCTTTGGATAAAAGCATATGCTAAATTGTATATATTATATTTCACTAACCTCTTTCCCTCCTGGGTGCATAGTCAGTATTGGACCTGACCTCAACTTCCACCAGAACACTCTACCGTGCAGTCAGAGCAGAACACTTTAGTAGGACCTTTTCAAATCCCTTTGGATTTTGTCCGTACTCCATTTTCTCAGTTTTGTTTTTCCAGTTTTTTTTTCAGGTTTTCCTCTCACACTTTTTAAATAGAACAACTACAACATCATCTGATTTTTCTGTTCACAACAATGTTTTTAAACCACATCAGGGGATGACTTTTGAGGTCTGGGAAAAATCTAAGAAACTTTTGAGTGTAGATATTTGAATGTAGTTGCCCTTTTAATTCAGTGAGCATGTCTTGCACTGTTGTTTGGTTGTAGAGGGTTTTCTGTAGTGCAGTAATTGCACCTGTGATGATACAGTGATTCACGTTCTGGCCAATGGAATGGGTGGAATAAAAGGCCAGCAACACTCCGTATTATTCAGAGCCCCATTAAATGACACCATATTAAGTATTCAGACCCCTCGACTTTTTCCAAATGTTGTTACGTTACAGCCTTATTCTAAAACGGATTAAAGAAATAAAAATCCTCAGCAATCTACACACAATACCCCATAATGACAAAGCGAAAACAGGTTTTTAGAAATGTTTGCAAATGTATTAAAAATACAAAACAGAAATACATTAATTTACATAAGTATTCAGACCCTTTGCTATGAGACTCGAAATTGAGCTCAGATGCATCCTGTTTCCATTGATCATCCTTGAGATGTTTCTACTACTTGATTGGAGTCCAGCTGTGGTAAATTCAATTGATTGGACATGATTTGGAAAGGCACACACCTGTCTATATAAGGTCCCACAGTTGACAGTGCATGTCAGAGCAAAAACCAATCCATGAGGTCGAAGGAATTGTCCGTAGAGCTCTGAGACAGGATTGTGTCGAGGCACAGATCTGGGGAAGCATCGGATTGTGGTGTTAAATAGACGGCTACGAATAATATAGATGAGAACTCTCTTGCTTGCGAAAGTATTCACACCCCTTGGCATTTATCCTGTTTTGTTGCCTTACAACCTGGAATTAAAATTGATTTTCTGGGGGTTTGTATCATTTGATTTACACAACATGCCTACCACTTTGAAGATGCAACATATGTTTTATTGTGAAACAAACAAGAAATAAGACAAAAAAACAGAGAACTTGAGCGTGCATAACTATTCACCCCCCCAAAGTAAATACTTTGTAGAGCCACCTTTTGCAGCAATTACAGCTGCAAGTCTCTTGGGGTATGTCTCTATAAGCTTGGCACATCTAGCCACTGGGATTTCTGCCCATTCTTCAAGGCAAAACTGCTCCAGCTCTTTCAAGTTGGATCGGTTCCACTGGTGTAAAGCAATCGTTAAGTCATACCACAGATTATTAATTGGATTAGGCCATTCCAAGACATTTAAATGTTTCCCCTTAAACCACTCAAGTGTTGCTTTAGCAGTATGCTTAGGGTCATTGTCCTGCCGGAAGGTGAACCTCCATCCCAGTCTCAAATCTCTGGAAGACTGAAACAGGTTTCCCTCAATAATTTCCCTGTATTTAGCACCATCCATCATTCCTTGAATTCTGACCAGTTTCTCAGTCCCTGCCGATGAAAAACATCCCCACAGCATGATGCTGCCAGCACCATGCTTCACTGTGGGGATGGTGTTCTCGGGGTGATGAGAGGTGTTGGGTTTGAGCCAGACATAGCGTTTTCCTTGATGGCCAAAAATCTCAATTTTAGTTTCATCTGACCAGTGTACCTCCTTCCATATGTTTGGGGAGTCTCCCACATGTTTGCTTATTTTTTTCTTTAAGCAATGGCTTTTTTTCTGGCCACTCTTCTGTGAAGCCCAGCTCTGTGGAGTGTACGGCTTAAAGTGGTCCTATGGACAGATACTCCAATCTCCACTGTGGAGCTTTGCAGCTCCTTCAGGGTTATCTTTGGCCTCTGATTAATGCCCTCCTTGCCTGGTCCGTGAGTTTTGGTGGGCGGCCCTCTCTTGGCAGGTTTGTTGTGGTGCGATATTCTTTCCATTTTAAAATTATGGATTTAATGGTGCTCCGTGGGATGTTCAAAGTTTTGGATATTTTTTTATTACCCAACCCTGATCTGTACTTCTCCACAACTTTGTCCCTGACCTGTTTGGAGAGCTCCTTGGTCATGGTGCCGCTTGCTTGGTGGTGCCCCTTGCTTAGTGGTGTTGCAGACTCTGGGGCCTTTCAGAACAGGTGTATATATACTGACACTTAGATTGCACACAGGTGGACTTTATTTAACTAATTATGTGACTTCTGAAGGTAATTATTTGCACCAGATCTTATTTAGGGGCTTCAAAGCAAAGGGGGTGAATACATATGCACGCACCACTTTTCCTTTATTTATTTTGTATAATTTTTTGAAATAAGTTATTTTTTTAATTTCACTTCACCAATTTGGAGTATTTTGTGTATGTCCATTACATGACATCCAAATAAAATCAATTTAAATTACAGGTTGTAATGCAACAAAATAGGAAAAAATGCCAAGGGGGGTGAATTTTAGAATAAGGCTGTAACTTAACAAAATGTGGGAAAAGTCAAGGGGTCTGAATACTTTCCGAATGCACTGTATATATGTACAGTACCAGTCAAAAGTTTGGACACACTGACCCATTCAAGAGTTTTTCTTTATTTGTACTATTTTCTACATTGTAGAATAATAGTGAAGACATCAAAACTATGGAATCATATAGTAACCCAAAATTTTTTAAACAAATCTAAATATATTTTAAATTTGCGATTTTTCAAATAGCCATCCTTTGCCTTGATGACAGCTTTGCACACTCTTGGCATGCTCTCAACCAGCTTCACCTGGAATGCTTTTACAACAGTCTTGAAGGAGTTCCCACATATGCTGAGCACTTGTTGGCTGCTTTTCCTTCACTCTGCCGTCCGACTCATTCCTAACCATCTCAATTTGGTTGAGGTCTGGGGATTGTGGAGGCCAGGTCATCTGATGCAGCACTCAATCACTCTCCTTCGTGGTCAAATAGCCCTTACACAGCCTGGAGGTGATTTGGGTCATTGTCCTGTTGAAAAACAAATGATAGTCCCACTAAGCCCAAACCAGATGGGATGGTGTATCGCTGCAGAATGCTGTGGTAGCCATGCTGGTTAAGTGTGTTCTAAATAAATCAAAGACAGTGTCACCAGCAAAGCACCCCCACACCATAACACCTCCTCCTCCATGCTTTACGGTGGGAACTACACATGCGGAGATCATCCGTTCGCCCACACCGCGTCTCACGAAGACATGACAGTTGGAACCAAAAATCGCCAATTTGGACTCCAGACCAAATGACAAATTTCCACCTATCTAATGTCCATTGCTCATCTTTCAGGCCCATGCAGGTCTCTTCTTCTTATTGGTGTCCTTTTAGTAGTTTTTTTTTTTTTTCAGCAATTCGACCATGAAGGTCTGATTCACACAGTCCCCTCTGAATAGTTGATGTCGAGATGTGTCTGTGACGTGAACTCTGAAGCATTTATTTTGGCTGGAATTTTTTAGGTTGGTATCTCTAATGAACTTATCCTCTGCAGCAGAGGTAACTCTGGGTCTTCCATTCCTGTGGCGGTCCTCATGAGAGCCAGTTTCATCATAGCGCTTGATGGTTTTTCCAATTGCTTCTTGAAATGTTCCGTATTGACTGACCTTCATGTCTTAAAGTAATGATGGACTGTCGTTTCTCTTCGCTTATGTGAGCTGTTCTTGCCATAATAGGGACTTGGTCTTTTCCCAAATAGGGCTATCTTCTGTATACCCCCCCCTACCTTGTCACAACACAGCTGATTGGCTCAAACGCATTAAGAAGGAAAGAAATTCCACAAATTAACTTTTAAGAAGGCACACCTGTTAATTGAAATGCATTCCAGGTGACTACCTCATGAAGCTGGTTGAGAGAATGCCAAGGAGTGTGCAAAACTGTCATCAAGGCAAAGGGTGGCTATTTGAAGAATCTCAAATATAAAATATATTTTGATTTGTTTAACACTTTTTTGTTTACTACATGATTCCATATGTGTTATTTCATAGTTTTGATGTCTTCACTATTATTCTACAATGTACAAATAGTCCAAAAAAAAACACACAAAAAACCTCTGGAATGAATAGGTGTTCAAACTTTTGACTGGTATTGTTTGTCTAATAAATGACCAAAGGGGTCTGACTTTAAATGAAGTACATCATCATGGATATAGAGTCTTTATGGATGTGTTATGAATGACCGAAGGTGTCTCACTTCAAACTAAGTATTACAGGACACTACATGAAGCGTCAATAAACAGGTTATTTACGTTCTGCTGATTTATGAAGGTTCTCTCGTGATCCACAGGTTACTGTAGGGTGTGAGAGGTTTTTAAATGGGTTGATGGACCTGCAAAGCTTGTCTGTGTGTCAGAACCAAGATGATTTGGAGTGGTCCAACCTGAGACCACCTCACCAGGTATTCCTCTTCTGATCCCATGGAGACCAGGGCTTCATTACAACCTGTTTACAATGGTGCCAACATTTTCCTGCTGATCTTTCAGCGGGGGAGTGGGTGAATGTGTCAAAGACCTGACTGGGTCCAGCACCACACGGTATGACTGGTTATATTGTTGTGTTAAAGACCTGACTGGACCCAGCACCACACGGTATGGCTGGTTATATTGTTGTGTTAAAGACCTGACTGGACCCAGCACCACACGGTATGGCTGGTTATATTGTTGTGTTAAAGACCTGACTGGACCCAGAACCACACGGTATGACTGGTTATATTGTTGTGTTAAAGACCTGACTGGGTCCAGCACCACACGGTATGACTGGTTATATTGTTGTGTTAAAGACCTGACTGGACCCAGCACCACACGGTATGGCTGGTTATATTGTTGTGTTAAAGACCTGACTGGGTCCAGCACCACACGGTATGACTGGTTATATTGTTGTGTTAAAGACCTGACTGGACCCAGAACCACACGGTATGACTGGTTATATTGTTGTGTTAAAGACCTGACTGGGTCCAGCACCACACGGTATGACTGGTTATATTGTTGTGTTAAAGACCTGACTGGACCCAGCACCACACGGTATGGCTGGTTATATTGTTGTGTTAAAGACCTGACTGGACCCAGCACCACACGGTATGGCTGGTTATATTGTTGTGTTAAAGACCTGACTGGACCCAGAACCACACGGTATGACTGGTTATATTGTTGTGTTAAAGACCTGACTGGGTCCAGCACCACACGGTATGACTGGTTATATTGTTGTGTGTGTTCGTGTATTGAGGAACATGTAACTTGGTTCCAGAAGAAAGACACTTCAATTTCGTTAGGTTGGGGGGCTTTCATCAAGGTGAACGTCGTCCCCAGGCTGTTGAACACACAGCACAGATAACCCTGGGAGATCAACCATTCAGAGCTGGTCTTAGTGAAAGTGACCATAGAGTTCTATAGGACTGTCCTTAGTGAGTAAAGTAGTTGTCATCATCACTAGTTAACACAGTCGTAGTTATGGCTAAACCCCGCCCATTTCCACAATTGATCTAATTAAAGTTGTATTTGAAACCTAACCCTAACTAGTGAAGGCCAGGTTTGATGCGTGCCTGGGAATGAGATGAGGTGTAATGTGATTTGAAACCTAACCCTAACTAATGAAGGCCAGGTTTGATGCGTGCCTGGGAATGAGATGAGGTGTAATGTGACATCCCTTCAGAGCGTGTGTTGTGTGTCACAACACGTCACCCTTTATAAAGCACATGATTATATCAGATTCAACATAGTGGGTTATGTCACAGTTATGAACCCTTTATAAAGCATGACATAGGGTTATAGATGTGTTGTCAAACATGTATATAGTGCTTATGAAGGCATTATTAAGGCTTTATGAACCCTTGAAGCTTTCAAGCGGGATCGATTTGGTGAAATCTCGTCTCCCTCTCCTCCCTCTCTCCTCCCTCCCTCTCCTCTCTTTCTCCTCTCCCTCCTCTTTCTCCTCCCTCTCCTCCCTCTCTCCTCTCTCTCCCTCTCCCTCTCTCCTCCATCTCGCTCTCTCCTCCCTCTCTCCTCTCCCTCTCTCTCCTCCCTCTCTCCTCTCCCTCTCTCTCCTCCCTCCCTCTCCTCTCTCTCCCTCCCCCCTCTCCCTCTCTTCTCCTCCCTCTCTCCTCCTCCCTCTCCCCTCCCTCTCTCTCCTCCCTCTCTCTCTCTCTCTCTCCCTCTCCCGCTCTCCTCTCTCCTCTCTCTCTCCCCTCTCTCCCCTCTCTCCTCTCTCTCCCCCCTCTGCCCCCTCTCCTCTCTCCCCTCTCTCCCCCCTCTCCCTCTCCTCTCCCTCGTCTCTCTCTCTCCCGTCTCTCTCCTCCTCTCCCCCCCCCTCTCTCTCCCCCCTCTCCCCCTCTCTCTCCCCCTCCAGCCGTCTTCCTCTCCCCCGGTCCTCCGCCCCCTCTCCTCCCTGTGCCCTCCCCCCCCCCGGCTCTTCCCAGGAGAGGTAGATTTGCATCCTAACCCTGTGAATGGGAACTCTTCAGAGGAGGAGAAGGAGGAAGAGGAGAAGGAGGAAGAGGAGAAGGAGCCCTGGCCTGAAGACCACAGCAGCTCCAGGTAGGAACACATAGACACACACACACACACACACACACACACACACACACACACACACACCCAGACCACAGCAGTTCCTTTCATGGCTACTTGGTGACTATTCCAGTGACTACCTGTTATAGTGGCTACTCTGACCAATATGTTACTGTAGTGACTACTACTGGTGACTATTCTGTAGATATAGTGACTACTACTGGTGACTATTATGTAGATATAGTGACTACTACTGGTGGCTGTTCTGTAGATATAGTGACTACCACTGGTGACTATTCTGTAGACATAGTGACTACTCTGACTATTCTGTAGACAAGGTGATACTCGGACTATTCTGTAGATATAGTGACTACTCTGGTGACTGTTCTGTTGACATAATGACTGCTCTGACTATTCTGTAGATATAGTGACTACTCTGGCTATTCTGTAGACATAGTGACTACTCTGACTATTCTGTAGACAAGGTGATACTCGGACTATTCTGTAGACACAGTGAGTACTCTTGCTATTCTGTAGACACAGTGACTACTCTGGTGGCTGTTCTGTAGACATAGTGACTACTCTGGTGACTGTTCTGTTGACATAATGACTGCTCTGACTATTCTGTAGACATAGCGACTACTCTGACTATTCTGTAGACACAGTGACTACTCTGGGTATTCTGTAGACATAGTGACTACTCTAACTATTCTGTAGACATAGCGACTACTCTGACTATTCTGTAGACACAGTGACTACTCTGGGTATTCTGTAGACATAGTGACTACTCTAACTATTCTGTAGACATAGCGACTACTCTGACTATTCTGTAGACATAGTGACTACTCTAACTATTCTGTAGACATAGTGACTACTCTGACTATTCTGTAGACATAGTGACTACTCTTGCTATTCTGTAGACACAGTGACTACTCTGGGTATTCTGTAGACATAGTGACTACTACTGGTGGCTATTCTGTAGACATAGTCACTACTCTGACTATTCTGTAGACATAGTGACTACTCTGACTATTCTGTAGACATAGTGACTACTTTGACTATTCTATAGACATTGTGAATACTCTGACTATTCTGTAGACATAGTGACTACTCTGACTATTCCGTAGACATGGTGACTACTCTGACTATTCTGTAGACATAGTGACTACTCGGACTATTCTGTAGACATAGTGACTACTCTGACTATTCTGTAGACATAGTGACTACCCTGACTATTCTGTAGACATAGTGACTACTCTGAATATTTTGTAGACATAATGACTACTCTAACTATTCTGTAGACATAGTGACTACTCCGACTATCCTGTAGACACAGCGACTACTCTGACTATTCTGCAGACATTGTGACTACTCTGACTATTCTGTAGACATAGTGACTACTTTGACTATCCTGTAGACATAGTGACTACTCTGACTATTCTGTAGACATAGTGACTACTCCGACTATCCTGTGGACATAGTGACTACTCTGACTATTCTGTAGACATAGTGACTACTCTGAATATTCTGTAGACATAGTGACTACTCTGAATATTCTGTAGACATAGTGACTACTCCGACTATCCTGTAGACATAGTGACTACTCTGGTGGCTGTTCTGTAGACATAGTGACTACTACTGGTGACTGTTCTGTTGACATAGTGACTACTCTGGCTATTCTGTGGACATAGTAATTACTTTGACTATTTCGTTGATATAGTGACTACTCTGACTATTCTGTAGACATAGTGACTACTCTGAATATTCTGTAGACATAGTAACTACTCTGAATATCCTGTAGACATAGTGACTACTCTGACTGTTCTGTAGACATAGTGACTACTCTGACTATTCTGTAGACATAGTGACTACTCTGACTATTCTGTTGACATAGTGACTACTCTGGTGGCTGTTCTGTAGACATAGTGACTACTACTGGTGACTGTTCTGTTGACATAGTGACTACTCTGGCTATTCTGTGGACATAGTAATTACTTTGACTATTTCGTTGATATAGTGACTACTCTGACTATTCCGTAGACATAGTGACTACTCTGACTATTCTGTGGACATGGTGACTACTCCGACTGTTCTGTAGACATAGTGACTACTCTGACTATTCTGTGGACATAGTAAATACTTTGACTATTCAGTTGATATAGTGACTACTCTGACTATTCTGTAGACATAGTGACTACTCTGACTATTCTGTAGACATAGTGACTACTCTGACTATTCTGTAGACATAGTGACTACTCTGACTATTCTGTAGACATAGTGGACTCCTACTGAACTATTTGAAAGAAATAGTTGGCTACTCTGGCTATTCTGTAGACATAGTGACTACTCTGACTATTCTGTAGACACAGTGACTACTCTGGGTATTCTGTAGACATAGTGACTACTACTGGTGGCTATTCTGTAGACATAGTCACTACTCTGACTATTCTGTAGACATAGTGACTACTCTGACTATTCTGTGGACATAGTGACTACTCTGACTATTCTGTAGACATGGTGACTACTCTGACTATTCTGTGGATATAGTGAATACTCTGACTATTCTGTGGACATAGTGACAACTCTGACTATTCTGTAGACATAGTGACTACTCTGACTATTCTGTGGATATAGTGAATACTCTGACTATTCTGTAGACATAGTGACTACTCTGACTATTCTGTAGACATAGTCACTACTCTGACTATTCTGAAGACATAGTGACTACTCTAACTATTCTGTAGACATAGTGACTACTCTGGGTATTCTGTAGACACAGTGACTACTCTGGGTATTCTGTAGACATAGTGACTACTACTGGTGGCTATTCTGTAGACATAGTCACTACTCTGACTATTCTGTAGACATAGTGACTACTCTGACTATTCCGTAGACATAGTGACTACTCTGACTATTCTGTAGACACAGTGAATACTCTGACTATTCTGCAGACATAGTGACTACTCCGACTATTCTGTAAACATAGCGAATACTCTGACTATTCTGCAGACATAGTGACTACTCTGACTATTCTGTTGACATAGTGACTACTCTAACTATTCTGTAGACATAGTGACCACTCTGACTATTCTGAAGACATAGTGACTGCTCTGACTATTCTGTAGACATAGTGACTACTCTGGGTATTCTGTAGACACAGTGACTACTCTGGCTATTCTGTAGACACAGTGACTACTCTGGGTATTCTGTAGACATAGTGACTACTACTGGTGGCTATTCTGTAGACATAGTCACTACTCTGACTATTCTGTAGACATAGTGACTACTCTGACTATTCTGTAGACACAGTGACTACTCTGGGTATTCTGTAGACATAGTGACTACTACTGGTGGCTATTCTGTAGATATAGTCACTACTCTGACTATTCTGTAGACATAGTGACTACTCTGACTATTCTGTGGACATAGTGACTACTCTGACTATTCTGCAGACATAGTGAATACTCCAACTATTCTGCAGACATAGTGACTACTCTGACTATTCTGTGGACATAGTGACTACTCCGACTATTCTGTAGACATAGTTAATACTCTGACTATTCTGTAGACATAGTGACTACTCTGACTATTCTGTAGACATAGTGACTACTCTTGACTATTCTGTAGACACAGTGACTTCTCTGGGTATTCTGTAGACATAGTGACTACTACTGGTGGCTATTCTGTAGACATAGTCACTACTCTGACTATTCCGTAGACATAGTGACTACTCTGACTATTCTGCAGAAATAATGACTACTCTGACTATTCTGTTGACATAGTGACTACTCTGACTATTCTGTAGACATACTGACTACTCTGTCTATCCTGTGGACATAGTGACTACTCTGACTATTCCGTAGACATGGTGACTACTCTAACTATTCTGTAGACATAGTGACTACTCCAACTATTCTGTAGACATAGTGACTACTCTGACTATTCTGTAGACATAGTGACTACACTGACTATTCCATAGACATGGTGACTACTCTGACTATTCTGTAGACACAGTGACTACTCTGACTATTCTGTAGACATAGTGACTACTCTGACTATTCTGTAAACATAGTGACTACTCTGACTATTCTGTAGACATAGTGACTACTCCGACTATCCTGTAGACATGGTGACTACTCCGACTATACCGCAGACATAGTGAACACTCTGACTATTCTGTAGACATAGTGACTACTCGGACTATTCCGAAGACATGGTGACTGCTCTGACTATTCTGTAGACATAGTGACTACTCTGACTATTCTGTAGACATAGTGACTACTCCGACTATTCTGCAGACATAGTGACTACTCTGACTATTCTGTGGACATAGTGACTACTTTGAATATTCTGTTGACATAGTGACTACTCTGACTATTCTGTAGACATAGTGACTACTCCGACTATCCTGTAGACATAGTGACTACTCTGACTATTCTGTAGACATAGTGACTACTCTGAATATTCTGTAGACACAGTGAGTACTCTAACTATTCTGTAGACACAGTGACTACTCTGACTATTCTGTAGACATAGTGACTACTCCGACTATCCTGTAGACATAGTGACTACTCTGACTATTCTGTGGACATAGTGACTACTCTGGGTATTCTGTAGACATAGTGACTACTCTGACTATTCTGTAGACATAGTGACTACTCCGACTATCCTGTAGACATAGTGACTACTCTGACTATTCTGTAGACATAGTGACTACTCTGACTATTCTGTAGACAAGGTGATACTCTGACTATTCTGTAGACATAGTGACTACTCTGACTATTCTGTGGATATAGTGACTACTCTGGTGGCTGTTCTGTAGACATAGTGACTACTACCGGTGACTGTTCTGTAGACATAGTGACTACTCTAACTATTCTGTAGACACAGTGAGTACTCTGACTATTCTGTAGACATAGTGACTACTCCGACTATTCTGTAGACATAGTGACTACTCTGACTATTCTGTGGACATAGTGACTACTCTGAATATTCTGTAGACATAGTGACTACTCTGACTATTCTGTAGACACAGTGACTACTCCGACTATCCTCTAGACATAGTGACTACTCTGACTATTCTGTTGACATAGTGACTACTCTGAATATTCTGTAGACACAGTGAATACTCTGACTATTCTGTAGACATAGCGACTACTCTGACTATTCTGCAGACATAGTGACTACTCTGACTATTCTGTGGACATAGTGACTACTTTGAATATTCTGTTGACATAGTGACTACTCTGACTATTCTGTAGACATAGTGACTACTCCGACTATCCTGTAGACATAGTGACTACTCTGACTATTCTGTAGACATAGTGACTACTCTGAATATTCTGTAGACACAGTGAGTACTCTAACTATTCTGTAGACACAGTGACTACTCTGACTATTCTGTAGACATAGTGACTACTCTGGGTATTCTGTAGACATAGTGACTACTCTAACTATTCTGTAGACATAGTGACTACTCTGACTATTCTGTAGACATAGTGACTACTCTAACTATTCTGTAGACACAGTGAGTACTCTGACTATTCTGTAGACATAGTGACTACTCCGACTATTCTGTAGACATAGTGACTACTCTGACTATTCTGTGGACATAGTGACTACTCTGAATATTCTGTAGACATAGTGACTACTCTGACTATTCTGTAGACACAGTGACTACTCCGACTATCCTCTAGACATAGTGACTACTCTGACTATTCTGTTGACATAGTGACTACTCTGAATATTCTGTAGACACAGTGAGTACTCTGACTATTCTGTAGACATAGCGACTACTCTGACTATTCTGTAGACATAGTGACTACTCTGGTGGCTGTTCTGTAGACATAGTGACTACTACTGGTGACTGTTCTGTTGACATAGTGACTACTCTGACTATTCTGTGGACATAGTAATTACTTTGACTATTCCGTTGATATAGTGACTAATCTGACTATTCCATAGACATAGTGACTACTCTGACTATTCTGTGGACATAGTGACTACTCCAACTGTTCTATAGACATAGTGACTACTCTGACTATTCTGTGGACATAGTAAATACTTTGACTATCCCGTTGATATAGTGATACTCTGACTATTCCGTAGACATAGTGACTACTCTGACTATTCCATAGACATAGTGACTACTCCGACTATTCTGTAGACATAGTGACTACTCTGACTATTCTGTGGATATAGTAACTACTCTGACTGTTCTGCAGACATAGTGAATACCCTGACTATTCCGTAGACATAGTGACTACTCTGACTATTCTGTTGACATAGTGACTACTCTGGCTATTCTGTAGACATAGTGACTACTCTGGTGACTGTTCTGTTGACATAGTGACTACTCTGACTATTCTGTGGACATAGTAATCACTTTGACTATTCTGTTGATATAGTGACTACTCTGACTATTCCGCAGACATAGTGACTACTCTGACTATTCTGTAGACATAGTGACTACTCTGTTAGCTGTTCTGTAGACATAGTGACTACTCTGACTGTTCTGTAGACATAGTGACTACTCTGACTATTCTGCAAACATAGTGACTACTCTGACTGTTCAGTAAACATAGTGACTACTCTGACTATTCTGCAGACATAGTGACTACTCTGACTATTCTGTAGACATAGTGACTGCTCTGACTATTCTGTAGACATAGTGACTACTCTAACTATTCTGTAGACATAGTGACTACTCTGACTATTCTGTAGACATAGTGACTACTCTGAATATTCTGTAGACATAGTGACTGGTCAGACTATTCCGTAGACATAGTGACTACTCTGACTATTCTGTAGACATAGTGACTGGTCAGACTATTCCGTAGACATAGTGACTACTCTGGCTATTCTGTAGACATAGTGACTACTCTGAATATTCCGCTGACATAGTAACTACTCTGACTATTCTGCGAACATAGTGACTACTCTGAATATTCTGCGAACATATTGACTACTCTGACTCTCTGTTGCTATAGTGACTACTCTGACTGTTGCTATAGTGACTACTCTGATTCTATGTTGCTATAGTGACTACTCTGACTCTATGTTGCTATAGTGACTACTCTGACTCTATGTTGCTATAGTGACTACTCCAGTGACTACTCTGACTGGACGGCAGATGCAGGGATCAACCTGGAACCACCGAAGAAGAATGTGAAAATGAAAAAGAAGAGCTGCAGCTCTGAGGAGGATGGAGAGAAGAAGAGAGAGGGAAAGAGAGACAGGAAGAAAGACAAAGCAGACAAAGACGGAGCGCTACCAAAGAAGAAGAAGCCAAAGGAGAGGAGGAAGGTGTGTGTTGTCTTCATGTGTGTCTCAGAATGACTGTCTCTGATTACAAGGTTTTCTTTTCAAGTAAAATCCCTCTTCTTCCCTCTCTCTCTCTCTCTCTCTCTCTCTCTCTCTCTCTCTCTCTCTCTCTCTCTGTCTCTCTGTCTCTCTCTCTCTCTCTCTCTCTCTCTCAGAGGGTGGAGTTCCAGGAGGAGGGGCTAACTCTAGAGGAGTGGCTTCCGTCAGCCTGGATCACAGACACAGTCCCTCGGAGATGTCCCTATATACCACAGATGGGAGACGAGGTAACACACACATTAACCCACCCAGCCAGCCACCCACCCAGCCAGCCATACACCCACCCACCCAGCCAGCCAGCCACCCAGCCAGCCAGCCATCCACCCACCCACCCACCCACCCAGCCAGCCACCAAGCCAGTGTCCTAACAGTGTGTTGTGTTGTCCAGGTGTACTACACCCACCCAGCCAGCCAGCCAGTGTCCTAACAGTGTGTTGTGTTGTCCAGGTGTACTACACCCACCCAGCCAGCCAGTGTCCTAACAGTGTGTTGTGTTGTCCAGGTGTACTACACCCACCCAGCCAGCCAGTGTCCTAACAGTGTGTTGTGTTGTCCAGGTGTACTACACCCACCCAGCCAGCCAGCCAGTGTCCTAACAGTGTGTTGTGTTGTCCAGGTGTACTACACCCACCCAGCCAGCCAGTGTCCTAACAGTGTGTTGTGTTGTCCAGGTGTACTACACCCACCCAGCCAGCCAGTGTCCTAACAGTGTGTTGTGTTGTCCAGGTGTACTACACCCAGCCAGCCAGCCAGCCAGCCAGCCAGCCAGTGTCCTAACAGTGTGTTGTGTTGTCCAGGTGTACTACACCCAGCCAGCCAGCCAGTGTCCTAACAGTGTGTTGTCCAGGTGTACTACACCCACCCAGCCAGCCAGCCAGTGTCCTAACAGTGTGTTGTGTTGTCCAGGTGTACTACACCCACCCAGCCAGCCAGCCAGTCAGCCAGTGTCCTAACAGTGTGTTGTGTTGTCCAGGTGTACTACACCCAGCCAGCCAGCCAGTGTCCTAACAGTGTGTTGTGTTGTCCAGGTGTACTACACCCAGCCAGCCAGCCAGCCAGTGTCCTAACAGTGTGTTGTGTTGTCCAGGTGTACTACACCCACCCAGCCAGCCAGCCAGTGTCCTAACAGTGTGTTGTGTTGTCCAGGTGTACTACACCCAGCCAGCCAGCCAGCCAGTGTCCTAACAGTGTGTTGTGTTGTCCAGGTGTACTACACCCAGCCAGCCAGCCAGTGTCCTAACAGTGTGTTGTGTTGTCCAGGTGTACTACACCCACCCAGCCAGCCAGTGTCCTAACAGTGTGTTGTGTTGTCCAGGTGTACTACACCCACCCAGCCAGCCAGTGTCCTAACAGTGTGTTGTGTTGTCCAGGTGTACTACACCCAGCCAGCCAGCCAGCCAGTGTCCTAACAGTGTGTTGTGTTGTCCAGGTGTACTACACCCAGCCAGCCAGCCAGTGTCCTAACAGTGTGTTGTGTTGTCCAGGTGTACTACACCCACCCAGCCAGCCAGCCAGTGTCCTAACAGTGTGTTGTGTTGTCCAGGTGTACTACACCCAGCCAGCCAGCCAGTGTCCTAACAGTGTGTTGTGTTGTCCAGGTGTACTACACCCAGCCAGCCAGCCAGCCAGTGTCCTAACAGTGTGTTGTGTTGTCCAGGTGTACTACACCCACCCAGCCAGCCAGCCAGTGTCCTAACAGTGTGTTGTGTTGTCCAGGTGTACTACACCCAGCCAGCCAGCCAGTGTCCTAACAGTGTGTTGTGTTGTCCAGGTGTACTACACCCAGCCAGCCAGCCAGCCAGTGTCCTAACAGTGTGTTGTGTTGTCCAGGTGTACTACACCCACCCAGCCAGCCAGTGTCCTAACAGTGTGTTGTGTTGTCCAGGTGTACTACACCCACCCACCCAGCCAGCCAGTGTCCTAACAGTGTGTTGTGTTGTCCAGGTGTACTACACCCAGCCAGCCATCCAGTGTCCTAACAGTGTGTTGTGTTGTCCAGGTGTACTACACCCACCCAGCCAGCCAGTGTCCTAACAGTGTGTTGTGTTGTCCAGGTGTACTACACCCAGCCAGCCAGCCAGCCAGTGTCCTAACAGTGTGTTGTGTTGTCCAGGTGTACTACACCCACCCAGCCAGCCAGTGTCCTAACAGTGTGTTGTGTTGTCCAGGTGTACTACACCCAGCCAGCCAGCCAGTGTCCTAACAGTGTGTTGTGTTGTCCAGGTGTACTACACCCACCCAGCCAGCCAGCCAGTGTCCTAACAGTGTGTTGTGTTGTCCAGGTGTACTACACCCAGCCAGCCAGCCAGTGTCCTAACAGTGTGTTGTGTTGTCCAGGTGTACTACACCCAGCCAGCCAGCCAGTGTCCTAACAGTGTGTTGTGTTGTCCAGGTGTACTACACCCAGCCAGCCAGCCAGCCAGTGTCCTAACAGTGTGTTGTGTTGTCCAGGTGTACTACACCCACCCAGCCAGCCAGTGTCCTAACAGTGTGTTGTGTTGTCCAGGTGTACTACACCCAGCCAGCCAGCCAGCCAGTGTCCTAACAGTGTGTTGTGTTGTCCAGGTGTACTACACCCAGCCAGCCAGCCAGTGTCCTAACAGTGTGTTGTGTTGTCCAGGTGTACTACACCCAGCCAGCCAGCCAGTGTCCTAACAGTGTGTTGTGTTGTCCAGGTGTACTACACCCACCCAGCCAGCCAGTGTCCTAACAGTGTGTTGTGTTGTCCAGGTGTACTACACCCACCCAGCCAGCCAGTGTCCTAACAGTGTGTTGTGTTGTCCAGGTGTACTACACCCAGCCAGCCAGCCAGCCAGTGTCCTAACAGTGTGTTGTGTTGTCCAGGTGTACTACACCCAGCCAGCCAGCCAGTGTCCTAACAGTGTGTTGTGTTGTCCAGGTGTACTACACCCACCCACCCACCCAGCCAGTGTCCTAACAGTGTGTTGTGTTGTCCAGGTGTACTACACCCACCCAGCCAGCCAGTGTCCTAACAGTGTGTTGTGTTGTCCAGGTGTACTACACCCAGCCAGCCAGCCAGTGTCCTAACAGTGTGTTGTGTTGTCCAGGTGTACTACACCCACCCAGCCAGCCAGTGTCCTAACAGTGTGTTGTGTTGTCCAGGTGTACTACACCCAGCCAGCCAGCCAGTGTCCTAACAGTGTGTTGTGTTGTCCAGGTGTACTACACCCACCCAGCCAGCCAGCCAGTGTCCTAACAGTGTGTTGTGTTGTCCAGGTGTACTACACCCAGCCAGCCAGCCAGTGTCCTAACAGTGTGTTGTGTTGTCCAGGTGTACTACACCCAGCCAGCCAGCCAGTGTCCTAACAGTGTGTTGTGTTGTCCAGGTGTACTACACCCAGCCAGCCAGCCAGCCAGTGTCCTAACAGTGTGTTGTGTTGTCCAGGTGTACTACACCCACCCAGCCAGCCAGTGTCCTAACAGTGTGTTGTGTTGTCCAGGTGTACTACACCCAGCCAGCCAGCCAGCCAGTGTCCTAACAGTGTGTTGTGTTGTCCAGGTGTACTACACCCAGCCAGCCAGCCAGTGTCCTAACAGTGTGTTGTGTTGTCCAGGTGTACTACACCCAGCCAGCCAGCCAGTGTCCTAACAGTGTGTTGTGTTGTCCAGGTGTACTACACCCACCCAGCCAGCCAGTGTCCTAACAGTGTGTTGTGTTGTCCAGGTGTACTACACCCACCCAGCCAGCCAGTGTCCTAACAGTGTGTTGTGTTGTCCAGGTGTACTACACCCAGCCAGCCAGCCAGCCAGTGTCCTAACAGTGTGTTGTGTTGTCCAGGTGTACTACACCCAGCCAGCCAGCCAGTGTCCTAACAGTGTGTTGTGTTGTCCAGGTGTACTACACCCACCCACCCACCCAGCCAGTGTCCTAACAGTGTGTTGTGTTGTCCAGGTGTACTACACCCACCCAGCCAGCCAGTGTCCTAACAGTGTGTTGTGTTGTCCAGGTGTACTACACCCAGCCAGCCAGCCAGCCAGTGTCCTAACAGTGTGTTGTGTTGTCCAGGTGTACTACACCCACCCAGCCAGCCAGTGTCCTAACAGTGTGTTGTGTTGTCCAGGTGTACTACACCCACCCAGCCAGCCAGCCAGTGTCCTAACAGTGTGTTGTGTTGTCCAGGTGTACTACACCCACCCACCCACCCAGCCAGTGTCCTAACAGTGTGTTGTGTTGTCCAGGTGTACTACACCCAGCCAGCCAGCCAGTGTCCTAACAGTGTGTTGTGTTGTCCAGGTGTACTACACCCAGCCAGCCAGCCAGTGTCCTAACAGTGTGTTGTGTTGTCCAGGTGTACTACTTCCGTCAGGGCCATGAGGCGTATGTGGAAATGACCAAACAGAACAAGATCTACAGCATCAACCCCAAGAAACAACCCTGGCACAAAATGGAGCTACGGGTAACACACACACACACACACACACACACACACACACACACACACACACACACATACACACACACACACATACACATACACACATACACACACAAACACATGCATGTACACTTTTCCAAGAAAAAGCCTTCTGGATAAAATGATCTGAATAAGATTGTCAGCTAAATGACTAAATCACTGTGTGTGTGTGTGTGTGTGTGTGTGTGTGTGTGTGTGTAGGAGCAGGAACTGGTGAAGATAGTAGGGCTAAAATATGAGGTTGGTCTCCCCTCTCTCTGCTGCCTCAAACTGGCCTTCCTGGACCCTGATACTGGCAAGCTGACTGGAGGCTCCTTCTCCATGAAGTAACCATACCTTTCTCTGTGTTATCTCTGTGTCTTAGTGTCTCTGTGTTCTCTCTGTGTCTTAGTGTCTCTGTGTCTTAGTGTCTCTGTGTTCTCTCTGTGTCTTAGTGTCTCTGTGTCTTAGTGTCTCTGTGTTCTCTCTGTGTCTTAGTGTCTCTGTTCTCGCTGTGTCTTAGTGTCTCTGTGTCTTAGTGTCTCTGTTCTCTCTGTGTCTTAGTGTCTCTGTGTCTTAGTGTCTTAGTGTCTCTGTGTTCTCTCTGTGTCTTAGTGTCTCTGTGTTCTCTCTGTGTCTCAGTGTCTCTGTGTTCTCTCTGTGTCTTAGTGTCTCTGTGTTCTCTCTGTGTCTCAGTGTCTCTGTGTTCTCTCTGTGTCTTAGTGTCTCTGTTCTCTCTGTGTCTTAGTGTCTCTGTGTCTTAGTGTCTTAGTGTCTCTGTGTTCTCTCTGTGTCTTAGTGTCTCTGTGTTCTCTCAGTGTCTCTGTGTTCTCTCTGTGTCTTAGTGTCTCTGTGTTCTCTCTGTGTCTCAGTGTCTCTGTGTTCTCTCTGTGTCTTAGTGTCTCTGTGTTCTCTCTGTGTCTTAGTGTCTCTGTGTTCTCTCTGTGTCTTAGTGTCTCTGTGTTCTCTCTGTGTCTCAGTGTCTCTGTGTTCTCTCTGTGTCTCAGTGTCTCTGTGTCTCAGTGTCTCTGTGTGTGTGTGTGTTACTAACGTGGTATCGGTGTGTTGTCATAGATACCACGACATGCCTGACGTGATTGACTTCCTGGTTCTGCGACAGCAGTTTGATGATGCGAGAGACCACCACTGGACCATAGGTCAGTCTCTTTCTAAGGGCTCTGTGTCTCTGGTAGGCCCATAGAGATGGATAGAGGTCTCATCATTGTATCTATGCTGTTATGGTGTGTGTCATTTAAACTGCTCCATTGTCTTCTTCTTTTGTGTTTGAAAAAAGTGTAAAGCTAATGTTGGTGATTTACCGCCACCTACAGTGCTGGAGTCCTGAACCAAATCTTGGCATTAATTTATTGTGGCCACTAGATGGTGACAGTGATATATATCTTAAAGCCGTTTCCAAACCAGGGAACCCAATTTGAAGAAGCAGCCAATGCTCTGATCATTGGCTGATTGCGCCCAACCCATAGGAATCCCCGCCCAGTTGGCTACTTTAAAATGGTGGAAGCCCTCAATGTCCATGTCAATGTCCATGTCCATGCTAAAACGGGTTCTATCCAAGTTGAGTCTTCTATCTCTATGGGTGAGCCCTCTATCTCTATGGGTGAGTCCTCTATCTCTATGGGTGAGTCCTCTATCTCTATGGGTGAGCCCTCTATCTCTATGGGTGAGCCCTCTATCTCTATGGGTGAGCCCTCTATCTCTATGGGTGAGTCCTCTATCTCTATGGGTGAGTCCTCTATCTCTATGGGTGAGTCCTCTATCTCTATGGGTGAGTCCTCTATCTCTATGGGTGAGTCCTCTATCTCTATGGGTGAGCCCTCTATCTCTATGGGTGAGTCCTCTATCTCTATGGGTGAGTCCTCTATCTCTATGGGTGAGTCCTCTATCTCTATGGGTGAGCCCTCTATCTCTATGGGTGAGCCCTCTATCTCTATGGGTGAGTCCTCTATCTCTATGGGTGAGTCCTCTATCTCTATGGGTGAGCAACAAAATAAAAAACAGTAGCATTCTGAGGTGGAGCTACTCGTTGTCTGGATGGATTAGATGGGGTTTCTGTTCTGTTTCTGATTCTGTTCTGTTTCTGATAAATATATTAGAAACAACTTAAATATGAATTTAAGTTGTTGCACCAATGAATGTACTAATGGATTTTATTTCATAATTTTAACTACATAGAAAAGAACCCAGGTTTGTTTATTTTGTAATTCCCTTGTACTGAGAGATAAAATGAACTTGTCCAATCCAGGTGACAGGTTCAGGTCAGTGATAGATGATACCTGGTGGTGTTGTAATGAGAAGTGACCTTGTCCCATCCAGGTGACAGGTTCAGGTCAGTGATAGATGATACCTGGTGGTGTTGTAATGAGAAGTGACCTTGTCCCATCCAGGTGACAGGTTCAGGTCAGTGATAGATGATACCTGGTGGTGTTGTAATGAGAAGTGACCTTGTCCCATCTAGGTGACAGGTTCAGGTCAGTGATAGATGATACCTGGTGGTGTTGTAATGAGAAGTGACCTTGTCCCATCCAGGTGACAGGTTCAGGTCAGTGATAGATGATACCTGGTGGTGTTGTAATGAGAAGTGACCTTGTCCCATCCAGGTGACAGGTTCAGGTCAGTGATAGATGATACCTGGTGGTGTTGTAATGAGAAGTGACCTTGTCCCATCCAGGTGACAGGTTCAGGTCAGTGATAGATGATACCTGGTGGTGTTGTAATGAGAAGTGACCTTGTCCCATCCAGGTGACAGGTTCAGGTCAGTGATAGATGATACCTGGTGGTGTTGTAATGAGAAGTGACCTTGTCCCATCTAGGTGACAGGTTCAGGTCAGTGATAGATGATACCTGGTGGTGTTGTAATGAGAAGTGACCTTGTCCCATCCAGGTGACAGGTTCAGGTCAGTGATAGATGATACCTGGTGGTGTTGTAATGAGAAGTGACCTTGTCCCATCCAGGTGACAGGTTCAGGTCAGTGATAGATGATACCTGGTGGTGTTGTAATGAGAAGTGACCTTGTCCCATCCAGGTGACAGGTTCAGGTCAGTGATAGATGATACCTGGTGGTGTTGTAATGAGAAGTGACCTTGTCCCATCCAGGTGACAGGTTCAGGTCAGTGATAGATGATACCTGGTGGTGTTGTAATGAGAAGTGACCTTGTCCAATCCAGGTGACAGGTTCAGGTCAGTGATAGATGATACCTGGTGGTGTTGTAATGAGAAGTGACCTTGTCCCATCCAGGTGACAGGTTCAGGTCAGTGATAGATGATACCTGGTGGTGTTGTAATGAGAAGTGACCTTGTCCCATCCAGGTGACAGGTTCAGGTCAGTGATAGACGATGCCTGGTGGTTCGGGACCATCGAAGACCAGGAGCCCTTCCAACCAGAGTACCCAGACAGCCTGTTCCAATGCTACAACGTCTGGTAGGTTATAACACCTCTATGAGCCTTCATAACCCTATAACCCTTCAGAACGCCAGACAGACTGTTCGTTTTACTACATCTGGTAGATTATAACCCTGCATTAACATTTATGACATGAAACAAAACCTTTATACAACTTTTTTTTGAAAATATATATATATCTTTATTAGGGGTGTAACGATCCATCTACTACATCGATGTATCGATTTATATTCCTATGATCCAACTACATCGATCTGTGCTCGGCGAGTTGGCCTTTTGGACAACATATATCAATCTAACATAGTTTTAAAATGTAATAAATCGATTGTATCGATACTAGGAAATAACCCATTGGATTTAAGCACGTCAGACTTTATATGGATTTTTTTTCTTAGCACTTTTAATGATAAAGGCTTTAAACATTACTCGATTCAGTCTGCCTATCCGTGACATCATCGCCCTGCGCCAGCAGCAGCGCAAAGGCGCCAAGACAACAAAACATAGCATGGCGGACGACAGAGGAGAAGCCGACGAGCGAGAAATTATCAAGCCACCATTGCGGTCCTTACAAGAAACAGGAATCTAGGAAACTTCACCTGCACTGTCCAATATCCAGGTATTTATTTCAGTCACACTGGTTGAATTTTTGGCTAAAAGGTTACTGAATCGATTTCAAGTCACTGAATCGTTTCGGATCGGATCGTTCTAAATGAACCAATATCGTCCTTGAATCGTATCGACAACCACGAATCGTGATACAAATCGAATCGTTGTTAAAACGAATCGTTACACCCCTAATCTTTATTGATTTGACAAAAACACAAACATCAACACCTGTTATAAACCTTTAGCATGATGATGATGTGTTTCCTGTATAGCTGGGATGATGATGATGATGATGATGATGATGATGATGTGTTTCCTGTCTAGTTGGGATGATGATGATGATGATGATGGTGATGATGATGATGTGTGTCCTGTCTAGCTGGGATAACGGCGACACAGAGAAGATGAGTCCTTGGGACATGGAGCCCATCCCCAACGAGGGTAGGACACACACACACACACACACAAGCACACACTTGTTAAAAAACCAGGTAAATGCCTGTTTCTGTTGTTCTGATGATGTGTGGTCCCTCAGTAGTCTGTTAATCTGATGATGTGTGGTCCCTCAGTAGTCTGTTGTTCTGATGATGTGTGGTCCCTCAGTAGTCTGTTAATCTGATGATGTGTGGTCCCTCAGTAGTCTGTTAATCTGATGATGTGTGGTCCCTCAGTAGTCTATTAATCTGATGATGTGTGGTCCCTCAGTAGTCTGTTGTTCTGATGATGTGTGGTCCCTCAGTAGTCTGTTTGTTCTGATGATGTGTGGTCCCTCAGTAGTCTGTTGTTCTGATGATGTGTGGTCCCTCAGTAGTCTGTTGTTCTGATGATGTGTGGTCCCTCAGTAGTCTGTTGTTCTGATGATGTGTGGTCCCTCAGTAGTCTATTAATCTGATGATGTGTGGTCCCTCAGTAGTCTGTTGTTCTGATGATGTGTGGTCCCTCAGTAGTCTGTTGTTCTGATGATGTGTGGTCCCTCAGTAGTCTGTTGTTCTGATGATGTGTGGTCCCTCAGTAGTCTGTTGTTCTGATGATGTGTGGTCCCTCAGTAGTCTGTTAATCTGATGATGTGTGGTCCCTCAGTAGTCTGTTGTTCTGATGATGTGTGGTCCCTCAGTAGTCTGTTGTTCTGATGATGTGTGGTCCCTCAGTAGTCTGTTGTTCTGATGATGTGTGGTCCCTCAGTAGTCTGTTGTTCTGATGATGTGTGGCCCCTCAGTAGTCTGTTGTTCTGATGATGTGTGGCCCCTCAGTAGTCTGTTGTTCTGATGATGTGTGGCCCCTCAGTAGTCTGTTAATCTGATGATGTGTGGTCCCTCAGTAGTCTGTTAATCTGATGATGTGTGGTCCCTCAGTAGTCTGTTGTTCTGATGATGTGTGGTCCCTCAGTAGTCTGTTAATCTGATGATGTGTGGTCCCTCAGTAGTCTGTTAATCTGATGATGTGTGGTCCCTCAGTAGTCTGTTAATCTGATGATGTGTGGTCCCTCAGTAGTCTGTTGTTCTGATGATGTGTGGTCCCTCAGTAGTCTGTTGTTCTGATGATGTGTGGTCCCTCAGTAGTCTGTTAATCTGATGATGTGTGGTCCCTCAGTAGTCTGTTAATCTGATGATGTGTGGTCCCTCAGTAGTCTGTTGTTCTGATGATGTGTGGTCCCTCAGTAGTCTGTTGTTCTGATGATGTGTGGTCCCTCAGTAGTCTGTTGTTCTGATGATGTGTGGTCCCTCAGTAGTCTGTTAATCTGATGATGTGTGGTCCCTCAGTAGTCTGTTGTTCTGATGATGTGTGGTCCCTCAGTAGTCTGTTAATCTGATGATGTGTGGTCCCTCAGTAGTCTGTTAATCTGATGATGTGTGGTCCCTCAGTAGTCTGTTGTTCTGATGATGTGTGGTCCTCAGTTAGTCCTATGTAATCTGATGATGTGGTGGCCCCTCAGTAGTTCCTGTTATCTGATGATGTTGGGGTCCCTCAGTAGGTCCGGTTATCTGGATGATGTGTGGTCCCAGCAGTAGTCGTGTGTTTCTGATGATGTGTGGTCCCTCAGTAGTCTGGTTGTTCTGATGATGTGTGGTCCCCTCAGAGTCTGTTGTAATCCTGATGATTTGTGGTCCCATCAGTAGTATGTTAATCTGAATGATGGTGTGGTCCCTCAGTAGTCTGTGTTCTGATGATGTTTGGTTCCCCTCCTAGTAGCTGTTACTCTGATGCTGTGTGGGTCCTCAGTAGTCTGTTTGTTTCTGATGATGGTGTGGTCCCCTCAGTAGGTCTGTTAATTCTGATGAGTGGTGGTCCCTCGCAGTAGTCTGTTATTCTGATTATGATGGTGGTCCCTCAGTAGTCTGTTAATCTGATGATGTGTGGTCCCGCATGATGTGTGGTCCCTCAGTAGTCTGTTGTTCTGATGATGTGTGGTCCCTCAGTAGTCTGGTAATCTGATGATGTGTGGTCCCTCAGTAGTCTGTTAATCTGATGATGTGTGGTCCCTCATAGTTTTGTTGTTCTGATGATGTGTGGTCCCTCAGTAGTCTGTTAATCTGATGATGTTGTGGTCCCTCAGTAGTCTGTTTTTCTGATGATGTGTGGTCCCTCAGTAGTCTGTTAATCTGATGAAAGTGTGGTCCCTCAGTAGTCTGTTGTTCTGATGATGTGTGGTCCCTCAGTAGTCTGTTAATCTGATGATGTGTGGTCCCTCAGTAGTCTGTTAATCTGATGATGTGTGGTCCCTCAGTAGTCTGTTATCTGATGATGTGTGGTCCCATCATATCCTGTTAATCTGATGATGTGTGGTCCCTCAGTAGTCTGTTGTTCTGATGATGTGTGGTCCCCCAGTAGTCTGTTGTTCTGATGATGTGTGGTCCCTCAGTAGTCTGTTGTTCTGATGATGTGTGGTCCCTCAGTAGTCTGTTAATCTGATGATGTGTGGTCCCTCAGTAGTCTGTTGTTCTGATGATGTGTGGTCCCTCAGTAGTCTGTTGTTCTGATGATGTGTGGTCCCTCAGTAGTCTGTTAATCTGATGATGTGTGGCCCCTCAGTAGTCTGTTAATCTGATGATGTGTGGCCCCTCAGTAGTCTGTTAATCTGATGATGTGTGGCCCCTCAGTAGTCTGTTAATCTGATGATGTGTGGTCCCTCAGTAGTCTGTTGTTCTGATGATGTGTGGCCCCTCAGTAGTCTGTTAATCTGATGATGTGTGGCCCCTCAGTAGTCTGTTAATCTGATGATGTGTGGTCCCCCAGTAGTCTGTTAATCTGATGATGTGTGGCCCCTCAGTAGTCTGTTGTTCTGATGATGTGTGGTCCCTCAGTAGTCTGTTAATCTGATGATGTGTGGTCCCTCAGTAGTCTGTTGTTCTGATGATGTGTGGTCCCTCAGTAGTCTGTTGTTCTGATGATGTGTGGTCCCTCAGTAGTCTGTTAATCTGATGATGTGTGGTCCCTCAGTAGTCTGTTGTTCTGATGATGTGTGGCCCCTCAGTAGTCTGTTAATCTGATGATGTGTGGTCCCTCAGTAGTCTGTTAATCTGATGATGTGTGGCCCCTCAGTAGTCTGTTAATCTGATGATGTGTGGTCCCTCAGTAGTCTGTTAATCTGATGATGTGTGGTCCCTCAGTAGTCTGTTAATCTGATGATGTGTGGTCCCTCAGTAGTCTGTTAATCTGATGATGTGTGGTCCCTCAGTAGTCTGTTAATCTGATGATGTGTGGCCCCTCAGTAGTCTGTTAATCTGATGATGTGTGGCCCCTCAGTAGTCTATTGTTCTGATGATGTGTGGTCCCTCAGTAGTCTGTTGTTCTGATGATGTGTGGTCCCTCAGTAGTCTGTTAATCTGATGATGTGTGGTCCCTCAGTAGTCTGTTGTTCTGATGATGTGTGGCCCCTCAGTAGTCTGTTAATCTGATGATGTGTGGTCCCTCAGTAGTCTGTTAATCTGATGATGTGTGGCCCCTCAGTAGTCTGTTAATCTGATGATGTGTGGTCCCTCAGTAGTCTGTTAATCTGATGATGTGTGGTCCCTCAGTAGTCTGTTAATCTGATGATGTGTGGTCCCTCAGTAGTCTGTTAATCTGATGATGTGTGGTCCCTCAGTAGTCTGTTGTTCTGATGATGTGTGGCCCCTCAGTAGTCTGTTAATCTGATGATGTGTGGTCCCTCAGTAGTCTGTTAATCTGATGATGTGTGGCCCCTCAGTAGTCTGTTAATCTGATGATGTGTGGTCCCTCAGTAGTCTGTTAATCTGATGATGTGTGGTCTCTCAGTAGTATGTTAATATGTTGATTTGTGGTCCCTCACTAGTTTGTTAATCTGATGCTGTGTGGCCCCATAGTAGTCTGTTAATCTGATGATGTGTGGCCCCTCAGTAGTCTGTTAATCTGATGATGTGTGGCCCCTCAGTAGTCTGTTAATCTGATGATGTGTGGCCCCTCAGTAGTCTGTTAATCTGATGATGTGTGGCCCCTCAGTAGTCTGTTAATCTGATGATGTGTGGCCCCTCAGTAGTCTGTTAATCTGATGATGTGTGGCCCCTCAGTAGTCCTGTTTAATCTATGATGTGTGGCCCCTCAGTAGTCTGTTAATCTGTGATGTGTGGCCCCTCAGTAGTCTGTTAATCTGATGATGTGGGTCCCTCAGTAGTCTGTTAATCTGATGATGTGGGTCCCTCAGTAGTCTGTTAATCTGATGATGTGTGGTCCCTCAGTAGTCTGTTAATCTGATGATGTGTGGTCCCTCAGTAGTCTGTTAATCTGATGATGTGTGGCCCCTCAGTAGTCTGTTAATCTGATGATGTGTGGTCCCTCAGTAGTCTGTTAATCTGATGATGTGTGGCCCCATCAGTAGTCCTGTTAATCTGATGATGGTGTTGGGCCCTCAGTAGTCTGTTAATCTGATGATGTGTGGTCCCTCAGTAGTCTGTTAATCTGATGATGTGTGGTCCCTCAGTAGTGTTCCCAGAGGAGCTGGGTCAGAGTGTTCCTCTAACGGACGAGGAGCAGAGGGAGCTGCTGTACGTTCCCCTGGAGGGGGAGTGGGGCGCCGCCAACAGGAACCACGAGTGTCAACGCATCATCAACGCCATCGACCAGCTCACCACACTCGGTATGATCTCATCACCACAAGACACGGTGACACACAGCTGACTCCCTCTGACATCATGAGATATATTGGTCAATCCAGAGATACTTAGACAGAAGGAGATGGAATGGAGAAACTCGGAACGCCCCACCCAGCAGATTGTCAACCAATCGCGTTCACGTTCATGTCATGCTGCTTCACGCGGTTGCTAAGCTAATCGTCACGCAATCCCTTCTCAAAGTCAGAGGATGAGTCGAGAAACCTGCCTTTTTTCTTCCAAAGTACGTAATGTCACTATTCCAAAGTACGTAATGTCACTATTCCAAAGCTATTCGATATTACAGAGAACAAATTCATTATCTCACATCTCTGAAAGTATTTCTAATGTTGTACTTCTTGTTGATGTAATTCATGCTAATGTTGGGTTTTTGAGCTAGGGCCCAATTGACTCCCATTCTCTCCAAATTGCCCAGAATGCACCGCGGTGCCCATTGACGACACACGGGCGTTAATACGATCCCAATGGGGTTTCCCATCTCCTCAAAAGTATCTCTGGTCAATCCAGCTCATCATTGGGCTTCACTTCACATAATATTCTGTATATCACATCACAGTTTACGTATAGAACTAGACATCCCATACACTGAACACAGTGACCTGCAGGCTCCCTCTAGTGGACCGATGGAGACACAGCACACTAACACACCCTCCTGTGTCTCCCTCCCTCCCTCCCTCTGTCTCCCCTCCTCCTCATCTCTGTCTCCCTCCCTCTCTCTCCCTCCTCCCTCCCTCCCTCCCTCCCATCCCTCCCTTTCCCCTTCCCTCCCTCCCTCCCTCCCCTCCCCTCCCATCCCTCTTTCTCATCCTCTCCCTCACTCCCTCCCTCCCATCCCCCCTCCCTCCCTCCCAAATCCCTCTTCTCCCTCCCTTCCCTCTCTCTGTCTCCCTCTCTCTGTCTCCCTCTCCCTGCGCCCTCCCTCCCTCGACCCATCTTTCTCTCCCGTCTCCTCCCTCCCCTCCCTCCCTCCGCTCCCTGGCTTTCTCCCCTCCCTCCCTCCCTCCCTCTGTGTCTCCCTCTCTCCCGATCCTCTCGCCCTCCCGTGCCTCTGTCTCCTCCCTCCCGTACCTCCCTCCCTCCCCTGTCTCCTCCCCCTCTCCTCTCTCTTTCTACCCTCCCTCTCTCTCCCTTCCCTCCCCCGGTCCCTCCCTCCCTCCCTCCCCTCCGCTCCCGCCCTCCCGTCCCTTCCATCCCTCCCCCTCCCTCCCTCTGTCCCCCGGTCCTCACCTGCTCCCGTACCCTCCTCCCATCTGTCCTCTCGTCCGCTCCCTCCCTCTCTTTCTCACCTCCCGATTCCCCTCCCCTTGTCCTCCCTTCCCTCCGCTCCCCATCCTCTCCCTCCCTCTGTTCCGCTCCCTCTTTCTACCCTCCCTCCCTCCTCTGTCCTCCCTCCCGTCCTCCCTCCCTCCCCTCCCTCCCTCCCTCCCTTCCCTCTCTCTGTCTCCCCTAAAATTACTTCTTGTCCTACCTCACCTCCTCCCTTTTTGTCTTCCGCCTCCCGTCCCTCCCTCCCCACAAAACGTGGGACTCGCTCCCATCCCTCCCTCGCCTCTCTCTGTGTTCTCACCATCCACGTATCCCCTCACGCGTCCTCCCCCCCTCCCTCCGCAACCTCCCTCCCACCCTGGTCCCCTCCCGTTCCCTCCCAATCCCTCCCTTGCCACAAGTCCCCGTCTCCTCCCTACCCTCCCAATGACCCGTGTGGTCCCAACCGAGTACGACCTTCCCTCTCCTTTCTTTCTCCCTCCCTCCCTCCTCTGTCTATCCCTCCCGGTCCCTCATTTCTCCCTCCCATGAGACCCTCACCACTCCCTCCCTCCACCCTCACCTCACCATCCCCACCCGTCAAATCGCACTCCCTCAGACCCTCCCTCGCCTCACGCTCTCACTCCCTCCTCCGCCCACGTACGCTGCAATTCCCTCCCATAGAGGCCGCAGTCCCCTCCTCCCCTCCCATGCACGCATGCTCTCCCTCCGCTGCCCTCCCATCCACTGCCCTCTCATCTGTCTCGTCCTCGCCTCAACCATCCCGTCTTTCTGCCCTCCCCATCCCTCCCTGCCTTATCCGTCCTCCTCCCTCCACCTCGTTGTCTCCCTCACCGTCCGTCGTCATCTTGCATACGACCTCGCCTCGCTCCCTTCCCTCTCTCGTCACCCTCCGCATGCCCGTACTACCCTCGCCTCCCTCCCTGCCCTCCGCTCCTCCCAATCCCATCCCCTGTCATCTCCGCGGATCCCCTCAGCGCTCTCTCTTTCTTGCCCGTGCCCAAGTAGTCGTACCATCCAACTCCCTCCCGTCCCTTCCTCTCACGCTCCCTCCCTCTCCTCCCAATCCCTGCTCCTCCCTGGAACAAAAGGCGGCCCGCTCCCGTCCCATCCCATGCGCCGTCAACCATCGTCCCTCCCTCCCTTTCCCCTTCCCTCGCGAATCCCTCCGCTCCCATTACTCCAGTCTTTGCTCCCTGACCGCTGTCATCCCCATCCCCTCCCTCCCTCTCATCTTATCTCCCTTCCCCCTCCCGTCACGTCTTGTCGTCCACTCGAAATCCTTCTCCCACTTACGCCCCTCCCAGCGAGGTTGTCCCTCCGGCACAGAGCCCTCCACAGCCGCCCCCCTACTGACGGGGGAGTGTAAGGAGCAATGGGGGAGGGATCTCTCCACGGGCGGCCCACCCCCGAGGAGGAACAGCTCCGGCCCCAGCACGACCCACGCCTCCCTCCCGCTTCCTCTCACTCCCCCTCTCCTCCCCCAACCCACGACGCCCCTCACCCACCCCCTACCGCTCCTCAATCCCAATATCGAGGCCGTTTATCCCTCTGTTCTACCACTCACCTACCCCGGCCCAAATAACAAGAGCGCCCCGCCCACCCCCTTCAGCCGTTTGCCCTCTTTCTCGCAAACCTCCGCCCCCCGAGAACTCCTAGCTTTCATCACCCTTATCTCCCCAACACGCGGCCACACCTTACGAAGACATACTAGTTCTCCCCCAACACCCCCAGGCGCCAACTCAGTCCGACCCCCCCGGGCAGTCCGCCTCCGTCTCTGCCTCCCTATCCCTCGCAACAGATCTTATGCCCCCTCACCTCCCGACGGCCCACCCTCCTGCCCCGGCCCCCCCCATGGACATCCCCTCCCTCTGTCTCCCCCGCCCCCGCACCTCCCTGCCACCCCCGCCAAATCCCATCTCTCGTCATTGCATGCCCCCCCCTCTACAGCATCCCCTCCCCCCCTCTAGATTTAGCTCTGGTGGCCGTGTTGCCTTGCCCGTGATCCCAGGCAGTATCCTACCTACTGTACTGTAGTCCCTACCTCACAGACCTCAGCACCATACGATCCAGGCGGAACCCCCCTTCTACAGGTCCCCCCACCACCCCAACAACGCCGGACGAGGCACCAGGGACACCGAGTTACATATTGTGGCGGGACTCGTGTGTGTGTGTGGCCTGTGTAGTGATGTGAGGACCTTATTTTTGTCTGAGGCCTGTGTGTGTATGATGACTGTGTGTGGTTTGAGGCCCGATGTGTGTGTGTGTGTGTTGCGGACTGTGTGTCGTGTGGACTGTGTGTGGTTAGGCTGTGTGTGTATGATTGACGTGGTTGTGTGTGTTTGATGACAGTGTGTTGTGTGTGTGTTTTGAGGTACTGTGTTGTGTGTGTGTGTGATGTACAGTGTGTGTGTGTGTGTGAGGACTGATTTGTGTAGGTGTGTTCGGCCCGTGTGTGGTGTGTGGTTTAGATGTGAGGCCCCGTTTTGTGTCTGTGTGTGCGAGCCGCGTGTGTGTTGTTGTGTGAGGCGTGTTTATTGTCGTGTGTGTGAGGAGACCGATGTGTGTATTGGTGTGAGGACCGTGTGTGTGTGTGGTGTTTGTGAGGACAGTGGGTGTAATGTGTTGGAGGCCAGTGTGTTATGTGTTTGTGTGAGTTGAGGACCGTGGTGTGTGTGTGTGTGTGTGAGGACAGTGTGTGGTGTGTGATGACATAGTGTGTGTTGTGTGTGTTGTTTGTGGGTGAGGACAGGTGTTGGTTGTGTGTGTGGTGACAGTGTTGTGTGTGTGATGACAGTGTGTGTATGTGTGTTGTGAGGACCAGTTTGTGTCTGATGTGTTGAGGACCTGGTGTGTCATGACATGTGTGAGGACCAGCGAACAGTGATTGTGTGTGTGTGTGAGGACAGTGTGTGTGTGTGTGTGTGTGTGTGTGAGGACAGTGTGTGTGTGTGTGTGAGGACAGTGTGTTGTGTGTGTGTGAGGACAGTGTGGTGTGAGGACAGTGTGGTGTGTGAGGACAGTGGGGGTGTGTGTGCGACAGCGTGTGTGTGTGTTGTGAGACAGTGTGTGTGTGTGTGGTGTTGTAGGACAGTGTGTTTGGTGTGTGTAGTGTGAGTACCGTGTTGTGTGTGTGTGTGAATGACAGTGGTGTGTGTGTGTGTTAGGACAGTGTTGTGTGTGTGATGACAGTGTGTGTGTGTGTGTGTGGGAACAGTGTGTGTGTGTGTGTGTGTGAGGACAGTGTGTGTGTGTGTGGTGAGGACAGTTGTGTGTGTGTGAGGACAGTGTGTGTGTGTGTGTGAGGACAGTGTGTGTGTGTGTGAGGACAGTGTGTGTATGTGTGTGTTCGTACAGTGTTTTGTGTGTGTGAGGACAGTGTGTGTATTATGTGTGAGGACGTGTGTGTGTGTGTGTGTGTTGTTTGTGTGTGTGTGTGTGTGAGGACCCGTGTGTGTGGGTTGTGGTGAGGACAGTGTGGTGGGTGTGGTGTGAGGACAGTTTGTGTAAGTGTGGTGGTTGTGTGAGGACAGTGTGTGTTGTGTGTGTAGGACAGTGTGTGTGTGTGTGCGTCCATTGTTTGTTTTGTGGTGTGTGCGGACAGTGGTGTGGTGTGTGAGGACAGTGTGTTTGTGTGTTTGAGGACCTGTGTTTGTGTTGAGGAACTTGGTTTGTGTGTTTGTGAGGACAGTGTGTGTGTGTGAGGACAGTGGTGGTTTGTTGTGTGTGTGTGTGTGGTGAGGTACAGTGGTGTGTGTGTGTGTGTGTGAGGGACATGTTGTGTGTTTGTGAGAGCCAGTGTGTGTGTGAGACACAAGTGTGTTATGATGTGCGTGAGGCAGTGTGGGGTTATGTGTGTGAGGACAGTTGTGTGTGTGTGAGGACAGTGGTGTGTGTGGTGTTTGAGGACAGTGTGGTGAGTGGTTGGTGTATGTGTGTGAGGACCGTGTGTGTGTGGTGTGAGGACAGTGTGTGTGTTGTGTGTGGTGTGAGGACAGTGGTGTTTGTGTGTGTTGGACAGTGTGTGTTGAGGAAGTGGGTGTGTTTGTGGTGGAGGACAGTGTGTGTGTTGTGATGAACATTGTGTGTGTGTGTGTGTGAGGACCGTGAGGTGTGTGTGGTGTGTTAGGGACAGTGTGTGTGTGAGGACATTGTGTGTGTTTGTGAGGCACAGTGTTTGTGTGTGAGTACAGTGTGTGTGTGTGTGTAGTGATGACATTTGTTGGGTGTGTGTGTGGTGTGTGATACATGTGTGTTGTGGGACATTGTGTGTGTGTGGGAGGAACGTGTGTTATGTGTGAGGACAGTGTGTTTAGTTGTGGTGTGAGGACATTGTGTGTTTGTGTGTGAGGTACAGTGTGTGTGTGTGTGTGAGGACAGTGTTGTGTGTAGTGTGCGAGGACAGTGTGTGTGTGGTGTGAGGGCCAGTGTGTGTCTGTGTCGTGTGTGTGAGGCCACGTGTGTGGTGTGTGTGTGTGTGTGGCGGACAGTGTTGTGTGTGTGGGTGTGTGAGCTCAGTGTGGTGTGGTGTTTGAGGACAGTAGTGGGGGTTGTGTGTGTGTGTGAGGACAGTGATTGTGTGCGCCATTGTGGTGCGTGTTTAACAGTGTATTGATATCTCCCCTCCACAGGCGTATGTCATCGTTGATGTGGGAGGTGCGTTATATTGAACACAACGCTCAAACCTTTAATGAAACAGGAGCCTTCATCGTTAAAAAAACGGCCAAGTTCGTCTCTGACCTCATGCTCAGCTTCATCAAGTAAGACTCTACTGTTATCTAAGATTTATATTATACCCTTTTAGAACTATGGTTAGTTCTCACATAACTTTTACTATAATGTTTATTATACACCATAGAACTATTGTGAGTTATTCACTATAAAACTATACTAGAATGTTATATTATACACAGTTAGAACGTATGTTAGTTATCCCTTATAATGGTTACTTAGATGTTATATTATCACAGTTTATAACTATGGTTAGTTATCACTATAACTGTACTAGATGTTATATTATACACAGTTAGAACTATGGTGAGTTTCACACTATACTTACTAGATGTTATATTATACACAGTTAGAACTATGGTGAGTTATCACTATAACTATTACTAGATGTTATATTATACACAGTTAGAACTATGGTTAGTTATCACTATAACTGTTACTAGATGTTATATTATACACAGTTAGAACTATGGTTAGTTATCACTATAACTGTTACTAGATGTTATATTATACACAGTTAGAACTATGGTTAGTTATCACTATAACTGTTACTAGATGTTATATTATACACAGTTAGAACTATGGTTAGTTATCACTATAACTGTTACTAGATGTTATATTATACACAGTTAGAACTATGGTGAGTTATCACTATAACTGTTACTAGATGTTATATTATACACAGTTAGAACTATGGTTAGTTATCACTATAACTGTTACTAGATGTTTATTATGATTCCACCAGTTTCTTTGTTATAACTATAGGTTAGTTATCACTCTACACTGTCTACTAGATCTTTATATTATACACAGTTAGAACTATGGTTAGTTATCACTATAACTATTACTAGATGTTATATTATACACTTACACTACCAGTCAAATGTTTTACAACACCTACTCATTCAAAGGTATTTCTTTATTTTTACTATTTTCTACATTGTAGAATAATAGTGAAGACATCCAAACTATGAAATAACACATATGGAATCATGTAGTAACCAAAAAAGTTAAACAAATCAAAATAGATTTGAGATTTGAGATTCTTCAAATAGCCACCCTTTACCTTGATGACAGCTTTTGCCACACTCTGGCCGTTCTCTCAACCAGCTTCATGAGGTAGCCACCTGGAATGCATTTCAATTAAACAGGTGTGCCTTGTTATAAAAGTTAATTGTGGAATTTCTTTCCTTCTTAATGCGTTTGAGCCAATCAGTTGTGTTGTGAAAAGGTAGGTGGGGTATACAGAAGATAGCCCTATTTGGTAAAAGACCAAGTCCATATTATGGCAAGAACAGCTCAAATATGCAAAGAGAAACGACAGTACATCATTACTTTAAGACATGAAGCTCAGTCAATAAGGAAGATTTCAAGAACTTTGAACGTTTCTTCAAGTGCAGTCGCAAAAACCATCAAGCGCTACGATGAAACTGGCTCTCATGAGGACCGCCACAGGAATGGAAGACCCAGAGTTACCTCTGATGCAGAGGATAAGTTCATTAGAGTTACCAGCCTCAGAAATTGCAGCCCAAATAAATGCTTCACAGAGTTCAAGTACATTTTACATTTTAGTCATTTAGCAGACGCTCTTATCCAGAGTGACTTACAGTTAGTGAATATATTTTTTTTTATACTGGCCCCCCGTGGGAATCGAACCCACAACCCTGGCGTTGCAAACGCCATGCTCTATCAACTGAGCTACAACCCTGCCGGCCATTCCCTCCCCTACCCTGGACGACGCTGGGCCAATTGTGCGCCGCCCATGAGTCTCCCGGTTGCGGCCGGCTCCGACAGAGCCTGGATTTGAACCAGGATCTCTAGTGGCCATCTCGTTAGCCTGCGCCACTCGGAGATTCACAGCACTCTCAACATCACTGTT
>LR778285.1:1810863-1835705 GCA_902810595.1 Coregonus sp. 'balchen' | reverse complement strand
GGGGAAGTAGCAATCTCTCGAGTCATAGGCGCAAGTCCAAGTGAAGTCACGAGTCATTGATGTTAAAGTCCAAGTCGAGTTGGCAAGTCTTTGTACATTTTGTCGAGTCGAGTCTGAAAGTCATCAAATTCATGACTCGAGTCTGACTCGAGTCCAAGTCACATGACTCGAGTCCACACCTCTGCTATGATGTGTTGGGGTTAGTTAGTCTGTACTATGATGGGTTGGGGTTAGTTAGTTAGTTAGTCTGTACTATGATGGGTTGGGGTTAGTTAGTCTGTACTATGATGGGTTGGGGTTAGTTAGTTAGTTAGTCTGTACTATGATGTGTTGGGGTTAGTTAGTCTGTACTATGA
The DNA here is from genome assembly GCA_902810595.1 of Coregonus sp. 'balchen'. Classification (NCBI taxonomy): domain Eukaryota; kingdom Metazoa; phylum Chordata; class Actinopteri; order Salmoniformes; family Salmonidae; genus Coregonus; species Coregonus sp. 'balchen'. The sequence goes on along the minus strand of LR778285.1, from coordinate 1,835,349 downwards.
TGGGTTGGGGTTAGTTAGTCTGTACTATGATGGGTTGGGGTTAGTTAGTCTGTACTATGATGTGTTGGGGTTAGTTAGTCTGTACTATGATGGGTTGGGGTTAGTTAGTCTGTACTATGATGGGGTTGGGGTTAGTTAGTCTGTACTATGATGGGTTGGGGTTAGTTAGTCTGTACTATGATGGGTTGGGGTTAGTTAGTCTGTACTATGATGGGTTGGGGTTAGTTAGTCTGTACTATGATGGGTTGGGGTTAGTTAGTTAGTCTGTACTATGATGGGTTGGGGTTAGTTAGTCTGTACTATGATGGGTTGGGGTTAGTTAGTCTGTAATATGATGGTGTTGGGTAGTCCTGTACTATTGATGGGGTTGGGGTTAGTTAGTCTGTACTATGATGTGTTTCAGCATGCCAACGAGGACGTGGAGAGAATGCTGCTAGGCAACAAGTGTGACATGGAGGACAAGAGGGTGGTACCAAAGGCCAAGGGAGAGCAGGTGAGACACGCTGTCATCATTTCAAATAGTCTACATGTTGTATTAACACTAGAACCGCCTGGCCTTTCAGCCTATCAGTACCCGCTAGAGAACGTTGCTGCATATCAACCCGCAAGGTGCTGCAAACATATGCACCAACGCTTGATAAATAGTGCATAAACTATTATAAAGGATTAATTGCATGAAGAAATATTAGTGGAAATGTATCAATTTAAAGAAAATGACAACAAGAGTTATTTATTTATTTAGAGTCAAGGATATGTTTTGTATAATTCTGATAAACGTAGCTCTGTAGCCTGTTTTAGTTTCCCTTAAAATAAAAACATTAGTGTAATCATTTGATCAACTTTATTTGTAAATTCAATTAGTAACATAGTTATAGTACTTAATAAAGTCCAGTTACAGCTTCTGTTGACAAAGTAGAAACTAAAAAGATAATAATAACAATAACACCACTCATAATAATAATAATAATATATAACCAGCCAGGTGGACAGGTGAAATGATTTGCTGAATTCCAAAACAAAAGCACCAGTGCATGAACAGTTGTAAAGGATGAATTGCATAAATAAATATAATATTTTAAGTTTATTATGTTACTAGTTTTTGCTTAGTAGCCAGAGCAATGCTGCTGTGTGTGAGTGGTCATGTGCTGAATGCATGGGTATTAATGCTGTGTGAGTGGTCATGTGCTGAATGCATGGGTATTAATGCTGTGTGAGTGGTCATGTGCTGAATGCATGGGTATTAATGCTGTGTGAGTGGTCATGTGCTGAATGCATGGTATTACTGCTGTGTGAGTGGTCATGTGCGAATGCATGGGTATTAAGCTGTGTGAGTGGTCATGTGCTGAATGCATGGACATTAATGCTGTGTGAGTGGTCATGTGCTGAATGCATGGGTATTAATGCTGTGTGAGTGGTCATGTGCTGAATGCATGGGTATTAATGCTGTGTGAGTGGTCATGTGCTGAATGCATGGGTATTAATGCTGTGTGAGTGGTCATGTGCTGAATGCATGGGTATTAATGCTGTTGAGTGGTCATTGTGCTGAATGCATGGACATTAATGCTGTGTGAGTGGTCATTGTGCTGAATGCATGGGTATTAATGCTGTGTGAGTGGTCATGTGCTGAATGCATGGGTATTAATGCTGTGTGAGTGGTCATGTGCTGAATGCATGGGTATTAATGCTGTGTGAGTGGTCATGTGCTGAATGCATGGACATTAATGCTGTGTGAGTGGTCATGTGCTGAATGCATGGGTATTAATGCTGTGTGAGTGGTCATGTGCTGAATGCATGGACATTAATGCTGTGTGAGTGGTCATGTGCTGAATGCATGGGTATTCTTGGAAAAGTGACATTTGGAAATAGAGCTGCACCTCTTGAATTATGAGTTATTTGACAAAGGTAAGTGTCATAGAAACTGCAGTATCGGCTCTTTCTGATACTATATAGAAATCACAATGTTTTACCTGCATGTGACTGAAGGAGGATTTGATAAAGTGATGATCCTTTCCCTGCATCTGTCAATTACAAGATTCGCCCGTCTCTTCATGTACAATTTGACAACTGATAAGCCTAATATTGTCACTCATCAGATTATTGCCAATTTAATGATGTCTGTAGGCTAACTCTGTGTGAAATGAGTTTGGGTGTAGTTTTGATGGGCCGGCTGTGAGGCTGACTGGCATCGTATTGATTCCGTTTGCTCATCAACCTGGATAGAGTCAAGGATATGTTCTGCATTATTCTAAAGGCCTACTGCAACACGACGCATGTTTTCATTTCCCACAATACATTAGATTAGTAACAGTTATAGTAAATAAAACAGTCCCATAACCGCTTCTTTTTACAAAGTAAAACATAAAAGAGAATGGTATCAACCCCCAAGGCGTGCAGTCAAATGATTTGCTACTGATAGAGGCATAACACAAACTCATCATTACACTATTGTCTTTCTGAATTAAATCCACCTCTTCACCCTCCTTATCATTGTTAGGCCTAATTTAAATTCAATTGTGAAGTAAGGTGCACAATTATCGGCCATTCATCCATTTGTCATTAATTCAGTGAGGAGAGAGAGACTCATTAGTGGCTGGCTGGGTGCCAACGTCCTAGAGCACATTGTCTTGGCCGATTTAAGTTAGGAATAGGTGTGGAAAAAAGCAGGTTAAAAGGCTCAATACTTTTCTGTTTGATTTCAAAATTCTGACAAATGAGCAGTGTAAAATGCAAACATTTAGGAAAAATCAGGGAAGGAGCAGGAAAGCTTTTTTTGGCAGATTTGTTTAATTTCCAAAATCAAAGGTCACTGGCCGTTGGTGGTTCTAGTGTTAAACAGCATATCAACACACGCAAGCCTTTGGTCAAGCCGCTCCGCACTCCAGTCAAATTGGGTCCAGCTCACATACTCTGACACCCACCACACACACACACAATTAGTACACATCACACACACACACACCACACACACAACACATTATATACAACACATCTAAGCGGTATGGAGCGTTATAGAGAACCTGATGACGTGTCTCACAGGCGAGACTGCCACCTTATTATGATCCTATACTTATCATACTCTCTCTCTTATCTGCTCCTCTCCTCACAGCTACTTTCTGTCCCTTATCAACTCTGAGGATGGTTTCTCCTACTCTCTCTCTTAATTAAAATCTCTCTCATCTAAAAGAGCTCTAGTATATAATAATACTCTGTATCATACTCTACCTATCATCTCTTCACTCCCGTCTACATACTCTCTCTCTCTGTCTCTCTCTACGCAATACTCATCTTCATGGTATATATCTCCTATAATCTCTCTTCTAATCTCCTCTCTCTCGTCTAACTACTCTCATATCTATCTCTCTCTCTCAGGTATTCTCTCTCTCCTACTGTCATCTCTCTCTCTCTCTATCTCTCTCTCTATCTATCTATCCTCTCTCTATCTCTCTCTCTCTGTACTCTATCTCTCTCTGTCTCTCTCTATCTCTCTATCTCTCTCATCTCGTGTATCATCCTCTGCTCTGCTCTCTCTCTCTCTAATCTCTATCTCCTCTATCTCTATACTCAGATGCCAGGGAACATTTGTATTAGGTTTATTTGAAGACGAGTGACTAAGGCCAAGATCAGCATCTGAGAATGGCTTTCCTCACGACTAGCGAAGAATCCTACGAAGGTGGGTGGTGTTTTGTGCGTAGTGTGTTTAGATGATGCCGTATTTCGTCTATGTATGTTTGTATGATTAATGTAGTGGTACCGTGCGGTGTGGGTGCAGACGCCCGTCAAGATGGACCCAACAGTAGAAAACGTGACGACTCAGCCAGGTGGAGTGGGTCACAGGATGGAAAGAGCCAAAGCTGTTGCCGCAGTTAGAACAGACATGCCCAATCTATTATCGCCTACATCGCTAACTCCTATTAACCAATAATCCCATCCCTCTATCTGTTGTCATCAATTCTCAGCCTCATATCGACACTCATACGATCCTACTATCCCCCATACTAATATAATCTATCCATCATCCCCTATCACTATCTCTAGAATCAACCCAATATAATCTCTATCGAATCAAATAATATATCTATATCACACGCTTCACATATCCTTCTATAATCTCGCTCCCCAAATCTATACTCTCTCTCTCTCTCTCGCCTAATCCCTATCCTCATCTCCTATATACCCTCTACTCTATTCCCTATCAATCATCTCTCTCTACTCGCCTTATCATATCTCTCTCTATGCTACAATATCTCTATCTATACTAATCACCTGCTTTATCACTGACTACCATCATAAGCTCTATATAACAATACGCCTCTTCTATCATCCCATATCACCTCTATCTATAATAGACTCTCTCTGCTCTATCGCGTCTCACCTCTCCTATCTCTCCTACACACTTCTTCTTAACCTGTCCACTAGAAGTCTACTAATAGCTATCATAATCCTAGATCGATCCCCCATCTCTCTAACTCACTCTCTACTCCCCTACCTAGCTCTCCATCGTATCACCTCTCTGATTAGCCACTATGATGAGAATCGCAAGAGGACATATCGTTATAAGATACGTATCCCCCTCATCTAACTCTCCCATATCCCCTACTCTCTATCTCGAATCTCTCTATCTACTATCAACGCTCTCTACTCTCACTCTAAACATCAGATAAGTCTATTCCTCTATCACACAACTCACTCCTATACTCCCCTCTTAGCCCTCGCCCTATACCCTCTACTCTCTCTCTCTCTCTCCCCTCTACCCTCTCTCTCTTCGCTTCCCCCACCCTCTACATACTACTCGCTCCCCTATCTCTCTCGCTCCCCTATCCCTACTCCGCTGTCCGCGACCTACTTCTCGCCTCTATCCCCTCATCCGCTTCTCTCTATCGCCTCCCCCTCTCTCTCTCTCACTATCCTCTCCCCATCTCTCGCTGGAAATATAACACTTACACTAAGTCCGCCCCCCCTTCAAGTTCCTCGCCTCTCTCTTAGCGCTTCTAAAAGATCAGTTGAGCTTTCTGATAAAAAGATCAATCATGTTTCCTGTTTATTTGCAAAATGAGAGTGAAAAAGTCACTCAACTTTGTAATCTCTCCTTTGGCTAAGGCCGCCTGGTCCCCTCACGTCCACAGTTGGTTATCGCAAATAAAAAAAATGTAGCGATTACTTTATTATTAACATTTTGTACACTAGTGGGTTATGTTGTCAAGATGCCTTTTCCTTAGTGGTCATTTTTTTGAGATTCTTGTAAAAAGTACAGATGGAGGGTTCCATTTAGTTATGACTGCCTTATATGGAAGACGGGTGGAGCCTCACCCACCCAATTAAATTAAAAGTTTAATATTCTGGTTTCCACGGCGAGGCCAAGCAGAAAGGTTTGCATTTCCACACCAACCAGAGAACACCTTGTAAGGATGTCTGCTTAACGATGGGGGAATGTTTTACATTTTGATTTATTGTCCTTTTTTGGGTTAAAACATGTCTGCATGTTGCTATGTTTCTGTAACGTTGGAACGTTCACTCTGTATTTTACATTATACTCCTTTAGCATTACTCTCTTATCCAGAGTGACTTACAGGAGCAATTAGGGTTAAGTGCCTTGCTCAGAAGCACATTAGACAGATTATTATCACCTATGTACAGGCTCGTGGATTCCGAACCCAGCGGAACTTTCGGTCTACTGGCTAACGCTCTTAACCGCTACCTAGCTGATCATGTAAGGATGCGACAGTTCTCAAGGAAATTCAAACAGTTTTGCAGCTCCATTTCAAAATAAGCTATGATTTAAAGATTATACTCTATGTGTAGCTTCTGTTCTTTACCCATGCTGCTTAGTGTGTGGCTCAGCAGATGGGAAGCCCTTAACCATTTGCTTGACTGGCGTATGCTTCGTGATGTGGCCAGAAGAGGGCGAACCCTGTAACCTGAATGATCAGGTGTATGTGTAGAACGAATGAGGGAGCAAGTTTTACACTGTTGACCTAATAGATAAGTGTAGTGGCTTGATGGGGTGCTGGAGCACCAGCCAGAGCGGAAGCCCTTTTACCATGTTCCTCGCTCAGTGTGGGCCAGCAGAGGAGACCACTGTACCTATAGCTAGCTTAGGGTGTGGCGCCAGCAGAGGAGAGACATTTACCAATGACTTGCTTAGATAGTGTACGTAGTGGGCAGCAGGAGGGAGACATTTACCATGTACTACTCGCTCAGTGTGGTTGTCGTGGGACCAGCAGATGGGAGATCCATTTAACCATGCACCGGCGAGTGTGTCGCAGCCAGCAGATGCGAGCCACTTTACGATGCCTGCTTAGTGTGTGACCAGCAGAGGGAGCCCTTTATGTATACAGTTTATCTGATGGAAATCAGTCAATGGAAATAAATAACTTAGCATAACTCTAGAATTTCAAATCGACTGGGCCAGGGGTGCAGCCATGGGATTGGACCCAAGCCAGCGCTCGAGCCAATCAGAATTGTTTTCCCTTCCCAAAAAGGGCTTTTTTATAGAACAGAATAATCCTCAGCACCCACCCCCCATCCTCCACGACCGATCCCGCCGGTGAAGGAAGCTGGATGGGATGGAGCTCCTGGGCTGGCGGGTGTTTGGGTTACACGTATCTGCGCTGTGAGCCCGGTTTAGGAAGTACTTTCCAACTATCTTAAAACGCCTTCTGGAGCGCGCTAGTATGGTAGCAAGAAAAACTAACTTCTCAGGCAAAGTTACTTATGGTGGACATTCCGGCAGTCAGCATGCCCCCATGCACGCTTCCTCACTTGAGCACATCTGTGGCATTGTGTGTTGTGTGACAAAACTGCATATTTTAGAGTATGTAACCTGTGTAATGATCAGCAGTTTAATCAGCTTTTGAATGCCACACCTGTCCAGCTGGACGGAGTAACTATGGAAAAGGCAGAATGCTCACTAACAGGGATATAAAGAAATTAGTACCCAATCCATTGTAGCGAAATAAGCTTTTGTGCCTTATGGAAAATATCTGGGTTTTTATTTCAATCATAATAAAACATAAAAACTGTCATGTGTGCACGGTTCTATTTTGGTTCAAGTATATTAAATTACTGTCCATGCATACCTTTTATCCTCTGATTCCTCCTCTCACCCTCCCGCTTTCCTCATGATCTTCACTCCTCCACCACTCACACGCTCTAACCTCTGGTTCATCTACTCACCCTCCGACGATACCTACGTTTCCCATAACTAACAACCAATCAAGCTATCAATCTTTACTCCTCTCACCCCATCCGATCTCCGTCTGTTCTCCTCTCACACTCCCGCTCTCTCTGTTCTCCTCTCACCCTCCGAGCTCTACTATCGGTACTCTATCACCCTACCGACTTCTCCTTGGAATCCCTCATCGTAACCACTCCCGCTTCCTCGATAAATCTACTCAACACTACCGCGTATAATATGTTATCCTTCCTACCCCTCCCGAATACTTATAAAAGAACAAATTGTACTACCCTATCAAACTATTAAAGCATCATACCATGAGTCGATCCCTCTCCCCTCACCGCTCTCCTATGTATGTTACCTCCCTCTCACTCCCGACTCTCTCTCTGCTCCCTCATCTCACCATCCTCCGCTCTCCCTGTGTGACTCACTCTCACCCACTACAACTCCCTCTCCTCATCGTCCTATCCTCTGTACCTCCCTCTCGACCAACACGATTCCCTATGATTACCTCCTTAGTCTACTGTTCATTCCTACATACACAATCAAGCTCTCCTCTGTTCCTCCGCTACAAACCTCCCGCTTCTCCTCATCAACCGATTCGGGTAATAATATAAACAGAATCCACGATTCTAGCAATCGAGTTTAATACAGGACATAAACCCACTAACGATTCCTATAATGTTCACTCATCCCCTACTGTTCATATACTCTAACCCCTCAACGACTTAGTCAATATGTTAACCTATCCTATATGTTACCTCGCTATAAAGAATCACAGCCTGCTACTTGGGAGTATCATATATAACTTCGTACCAACTACTATCCACAACATCAACGACTCTCTACTCTGTTCATACTAATCTGTTCCTATACTCTAAAAATAAGAATAATGTCCTATCGTTAGAGTAAGATACGATCGGTCAAGAAAACTATCCGACATGACAGACGAAGAAGCGTGGGGGAAGTCAATAATAACTTTAGTTACGAAAATATCAACAACTAACCCGCCAGATTCTAATGTTGTGGAGCTGGCTTAATCCTCCTCCTCTATCTTGTTAATCATCTAAAGCACCTGAAAGAATCATCTAGCTCGAATATAAGCTGGCGGATGAAGAAAAATGCTAACAATAAAAGAATGCTCACTCTGGTTTAACTACATAATATATAGTCTGTTACTAAATATAACAAATCACAAGGCTATCCTCTTGGTTTCCTTCATATCGTTAATCTTATCAACATCTCAGCCTCTCATCTGGTAATCCTTGTGGGTTCCTTCGTTCATCCCTCGTTTACTTCAACCTCACGCTCTCTCTGTTTCCATCCTGTCGCTGTTCCTCGCAGAAGGGGACGCCGCGCAACCGCAAGGCGAGCAGAGTGGCGCAGGCGCCCTAGGGGCCGCCGGACACCCCGCCCAGCGCGCAGCTTTGCCGCTCGAACCCTCACGAGAGAAGCGGGAAGAAGAGAAAAAGACAGCGCGACGAAGGGGCAAGCGAGAAAAAACAGCAGACCGCTGTATACCTCTCTGTTTCCTCCTATCACCCTCCCGCTCTCCTCTGTTCCTCCTCTCACCCTCCCGCTCTCCTCTGTTCCTCTCCTCTGTTCCTCCTCTCCTCTGTTCCTCCTCTCACCCTCCCGCTCTCCTCCTTTCCCTGCAACCTCTTCTAATGAGTGTTCATACCATCATAATGCCATCATAATTCCGTCACCATGTCTTCAGACAAAAATGAAGACCTCTCGAAGAAAATGAAGTCGTCTTGGAAATGCCATGTCTTGAGACATCAGTCTTATCATTTTTATAATTGTTGTTTTCATGTTTTATTTGTTAGTAATACTAATAATTCAGTCTAGAACGCTCATGCACATTCATAGCAGAAATTGTACTGCACACAAATGAAAGAAATCAAGATTTATTGAAAACAGATAGCAGATATAATCATCCAGTCATAATTTATCTCATCAGACTCTCCATGTAAAAACAAATAGCAGATACAGTGCCTTGCAAAAGTATTCATCCCCTTTGGCGTTTTTCCTATTTTGTTGCTTAAACCGTAATTTAAATATATTTTTATTTGGATTTCATGTATGGACAACCCAAAATAGTAAAAAGTGAGTGAAGTGAAAAAATAAAAAAACGTATTTCAAGAAATTCTAACAAAATAAATAACGGAAAAGTGGTGCGTGCATAGTATTCACCCCCTTGCTATTGAAGCCCCCAAAATAAGATATGGTGCAACCCAATTACCTTCAAGGAAGTACATAATTAGTTAAATAAAGTCCAACCTGTGTGCAATCTAAGTGTCACATGATCTCAGTATATATTTACACGTCTGAAAGGCCCAGAGTCTTCTCTGCTTGCAACACCACTAGCAAGGGGCACCACAAAGCAAGCGGCACATGAAGACCAAGGAGCTCTCCAAAAAGGTCAGGACAAAGTTGTGGAGAAGTCCCAAATCATGTTGGTTATTTAAAAAATTGAAAGAATATGGCACCACAACAAACCTGCCAAGAGAGGGCCGCCCACCAAAACTCACGGACCAGGCAAGGATGGCGTTAATCAGAGAGGCAACAGAGAGACCAAAGATAACCCTGAAGGAGCTGCAAAGCTCCACAGTGGAGATTGGAGTATCTGTCCATAGGACCACTTTAAGCCGTACACTCCACAGAGCTGGGCTTTACGGAAGACTGGCCAGAAAAAAGCCATTGCTTAAAGAAAAAAATAAGCAAACACGTTTGGTGTTCGCCAAACGGCATGTGGGAGACTCCCCAAACATATGGAAGAAGGTTCTCTGGTCAGATGAGACTCAAATTGAGCTTTTTGGTCATCAAGGAAAATGTCTGGCGCAAACCCAACACTTCTCATCACCCCGAGAACACCATCCCCACAGTGAAGCATGGTGGTGGCAGCATAATGCTGTGGGGATGTTTTTCATCGGCAGGGACTGGGAAGCTGGTCAGAATGAAAGGAATGGTGAATGGCGCTAAATACAGGGAAATTCTTGAGGGAAACCTGTTTCAGTCTTCCAGAGATTTGAGACTGGGATGGAGGTTCACCTTCCAGCAGGACAATGACCCAAAGCATACTGCTAAAGCAACACTCGAGTGGTTTAAGGGGAAACATTTAAATGTCTTGCAATAGTCAAAGCCCGGACCTCAATCCAATTGAGAATCTGTGGTATGACTTAAAGATTGCTGTACACCAGCGGAACCCATCCAACTTGAAGGAGCTGGAGCAGTTTTGCAAAAATCCCAGTGGCTAGATGTGCCAAGCTTATAGAGACATACCCCAAGAGACTTGCAGCTGCAATTGCTGCAAAAGGTGGCTCTACAAAGTATTGACTTTGGGGGGGTGAATAGTTATGCACGGTCAGGTTTTCTGTTTTTTTGTCTTGTTTCTTGTTTGTTTCACAATAAAAAATATGTATTCAAAGTGGTAGGCATGTTGTGTAAATCAAATGATACAAACCCCCCAAAAATCCATTTTATTTCCAGGTTGTAAGGCAACAAAATAGGAAAAATGCCAAAGGGGGCGAATATTTTCACAAGCCACTGTATAATCATCCAGTCATATCTCACCTCAGACTATCCATGTGAAAACAAACAGCAGATACATGCATCCAGTCATCTCATCATCATCATCATCAGTCCATCCATGTATAGAGGTCAGAGGTCAGATCATTCCAGTCTACTGAGCAGTTGGCATCCCTGATCAATAAAACAAAAATAAATCAATAAATGCACCATTTATCTACCATTTATTTAGATGATATATTTCATGTGACATTTTGAATCATTCTCTAATTAATAAATCTGCACAGAAAATACCAGAATTGCAGTCACCTGTTCACCTGTTAACCTGTTCACCTGTTCACCTGTTAACCTGTTCACCTGTTAACCTGTTCACCTGTTAACATAATAGTATATGAACTTTGTTTCAAGATGTTTCGAGACATCTTAAGATGAAGGTGGTGATGGCTGGCCTATCAGAGACATGATCCATTCTCTCTTTCTGATCCCCCATGGACTCCATGGGTAACTGAATAAAAGTAACATTTAGATATTAGGTACATAGTTTATCAGTAGGCCCCTACTAATGACAGTTAACTGTCTGCAAATGATATCAATCTTGGTAATGCTAAAACAAGATGTCTTAACATATTTCTTAATGTTGACAAAATATGGTTTTGTCTAACATACAGTGCCTTCATAAAATATATTCTTACCCTTTGACTTATACCACATTGTTGTTACACATTGTTTTATTCTATTTTTCTGATCACCTGACCCTTACCTTAACCCCAAACAGCATTTTTACTTTCAGAATTTATTTTGTTTTCCTTGTCAAGACATTCTGCTACACACACACACACTGATTGACTGACGAATGAAATCAGATAACAGCCCCGCCCACACCCCACCCAGCCGTCCTATAATGCATCAGCACCTACCTGAGCTGCCACATCAATGGGTTGCCATAACCACCGGGAAACCAAAGCCCGTCGTCAAGGCATCCAACTTCTTAGGCCCCACCCCTGATTTCCAATGCTGTAGTGTTTATATAGTAATTACAGTTCTTTCAGAAAGTATTCATACCGCTTGACTTATTCCACATTTTGTGTTACAGCGTGAATTCAAAATGGATTAAATCGATTTTTTCTTCTCACCCATGTACACACAATACCCCACAATGACAAAGTGAAAACATGTTTTTAGAAATATTTGCTAATTTATAAAAAAATGAAATACAGGAGTATCTAATTTACATACAGTACCAGTCAAAAGTTTGGACACACCTACTCATTCAAGGGTTTTCCTTTATTTTTACTATTTTCTACATTGTAGAATAAAAACTATGAAATAACACATGGAATTATGTAGTAACCAAAAACGTGTAGCCACCCTTTGCCTTGATGACAGCTTTGCATGTCTTTGCTTCATGAGATAGTCATCTGGAATGCATTTCAATTAACAGATGTGCCTTCTTAAAAGTTAATTTGTGGAATTTCTTTCCTTCTTAATGCATTTGAGCCAATCAGTTGTGTTGTGACAAGGTGGGGGGGTATACAGAAGATAGCCCTATTTGGTAAAAGACCAAGTCCATATTATGGCAAGAACAGCTCAAATAAGCAAAGACAAATGACAGTCCATCATTACTATAAGACATGAAGGTCAGTCAATACGGAACATTTCAAGAAGTTTGAAAGTTTCTTCAAGTGCAGTCGTAAAAACCATCAAGCGCTATGATGAAACTGGCTTTCATGAGGACCGCCACAGGAATGGAAGACCCAGAGTTACCTCTGCTGCAGAGGATAAGTTCATTAGAGTTACCAGCCTCAGAAATTGCATCCTAAATAAATGCTTCACAGAGTTCAAGTCACAGACACATCTCAACATCAACTGTTCAGAGGAGACTGCGTGAATCAGGCCTTCATGGTCGAATTGCTGCAAAGAAACCACTACTAAAGGACACCAATAAGAAGAAGAGACTTGCTTGGGCCAAGAAACACGAGCAATGGACATTAGACCGGTGGAAATCTGTCTTTTGGTCCAAAATTTGAGATTTTTGGTTCCAACCGCTGTGTCTTTGTGAGACGCAGAGTAGGTGAACGGATGATCTCTGCATGTGTGGTTCCCACCGTGAAGCATGGGGGAGGTGGTGTGGGGGTGCTTTGCTGGTGACACTGTCTGTGAATTATTTAGAATTCAAGGCACACTTAACCAGCATGGCTACCACAGCATTCTGTGGCGATACGCCATCCCATCTGGTTTGGTCTTAGTGGGACTATCATTTGTTTTTCAACAGGACAATGACTCCAACACACCTCCAGGCTGTGTAAGGGCTATTTTACCAAGAAGGAGAGTGATGGAGTGCTGCATCAGATGACCTGGCCTCCACAATCACCCGACCTCAACCCAATTGAGATGGTTTGGGATGAGTTGGACCGCAGAGTGAAGGAAAAGCATCCAACAAGTGCTCAGCATATGTGGGAACTCCTTCAAGACTGTTGGAAAAGCATTCCAGGTGAAGCTGGTTGAGAGAATGCCAAGAGTGTGCAAAGCTGTTATCAAGGCAAAGGATGGCTATTTGAAGAATCTCAAATATAGAATATATTTTGAGTTGTTTAACACTTTTTTGGTAACTACATGATCCTACAGACACCCGACAAGGCCCAAATCACCGTCATTCGCAGGAGAAAGATATATTGTGGACGTAGGTCGGGGTGCCTTGTAAGGATCCGACGGCGAGCGAGTAAACTGCCTCTTCCATCAATCCTATTAGCCAATCTTCAATCATTGGAGAACAAATTGGATGACCTAAGATTATGGTTATCCTACCAACGGGACATTAAAAACTGTAATATCTTATGTTTCACCGAGTCGTGGCTGAACGATGACATGGACAACATACAGCTAGCGGGCTATACGCTACATCGGCAGGATAGAACGGCTGACTCCGGTAAGACAAGGGGTGGCGGTCTGTGTATATTTGTAAACAACAGCTGGTGCACAAAATCAAATACTAAGGAAGTCTCGAGGTTTTGCTCACCTGAGGTAGAGTATCTTATGATAAGCTGTAGACCACACTATTTACCAAGAGAGTTTTCATCTATATTTTTCATAGCTGTCTATTTACCACCACAAACCAATGCTGGCATTAAGATTGCACTCAATGAGCTGTATAAGGCCATAACTAAACAGGAAAACGCTCATCCAGAGGCAGCGCTCCTAGTGGCCGGGGACTTTAATGCAGGGAAACTTAAATTCGTTCTACCTAATTTCTACCAGCATGTTAAATGTGCAACCAGAGGAAAAAAAACTCTAGACCACCTTTACTCCACACACAGAGACGCATACAAAGCTCTCCCTCGCCCTCCATTTGGCAAATCTGACCATAACTCTATCCTCCTGATTCCTGCTTATAAGCAAAAACTAAAGCAGGAAGCACCAGTGACTCGGTTAATAAAAAAGTGGTCAGATGACGCAGATGCTAAGCTACAGGACTGTTTTGCTAGCACAGACTGGAACATGTTCCAGGATTCTTCAGATAGCATTGAGGAGTACCCCACATCAGTCACTGACTTCATCAATAAGTGCATTGATGACGTCGTCCCCACAGTGACCGTACGTACATACCCCAACCAGAAGCCATGGATTACAGGCAACATCCGCACTGAGCTAAAGGGGTGCTGCCGCTTAACCCGGACGCTTATAAGAAATCCCGCTATGCCCTCCGACGAACCATCAAACAGGCAAAGAGTCAATACAGGACTAAGATTGAATCGTACTACACCGGCTCTGATGCTAATCGGATGTGGCAGGGCTTGAAAACTATTACAGACTACAAAGGGAAGCACAGCCGCGAGCTGCCCAGTGACACAAGACTTCCAAACGAGCTAAACCACTTCTATGCTCGCTTCGAGGCAAGCAACACTGAAGCATGCATGAAAGCACCAGCTGTTCCGGATGACTATGTGATCATGCTCTCTGTAGCCGATGTGAGTAAGACTTTTAAGCAAGTCAACATTCACAAGGCCGCAGGGCCAGACGGATTACCAGGACGTGTACTCCGAGCATGTGCTGACCAACTGGCAAATGTCTTCAACGACATTTTCAACATGTCCCTGACTGAGTCTGTAATACCAACATATTTCAAGCAGACCACCATAGACCCCGTGCCCAAGGACACTAAGATAACCTGCCTAAATGACAACGGACCCGTAGCACTGACGTCTGTAGCCATGAAGTGCTTTGAAAGGCTGGTCATGGCTCACATCAACAGCATTATCCCAGAAACCCTAGACCCACTCCAATTTGCATACCGCCCCAACAGATCCACAGATGATGCAATCGCTATTGCACTCCACACTGCCATTTCCCACCTGGACAAGCGGAACACCTAAGTGAGAATGCTATTCATTGACTACAGCTCAGCGTTCAACACCATAGTACCCTCAAAGCTCATCACTAAGCTAAGGATCCTGGGACTAAACACCTCCCTCTGCAACTGGATCCTGGACTTCCTGACGGGCCGCCCCCAGGTGGTAAGGGTAGGTAACAACACATCTGCCACACTGATCCTCAACACGGGGGCCCCTCAGGGGTGCGTGCTCAGTCCCCTCCTGTACTCCCTGTTCACCGGCACGACTCCAACACCCTCATTAAGTTTGCAGATGACACAGCAGTGGTAGGCCTGATCACCGACAACGATGAGACAGCCTATAGGGAGGAAGTCAGAGACCTGGCCGTGTGGTGCCAGGATAACAACCTCTCCCTCAACGTGACCAAGACAAAGGAGATGATTGTGGACTACAGGGAAAAAAAAGAGGACTGAGCATGCCCCCATTCTCATCGACGGGGCTCTCCAAAACTATTGAGCGTGCCGTCTTTAGCCAACTCTCTTGCTATCTTTCTCAGATTGACCTTCTTGATCCAAACCAGTCAGGTTTCAAGACTGGTCATTCAACTGAGACTGCTCTTCTCTGTGTCACGGAGGCTCTCCGCACTGCTAAAGCTAACTCTCTCTCCTCTGCTCTCGTCCTTCTAGACCTGTCTGCTGCCTTTGATACTGTGAACCATCAGATCCTCCTCTCCACCCTCTCCGAGCTGGGCATCTCCGGCGCGGCTCACTCTTGGATTGCGTCCTACCTGACCGGTCGCTCCTATCAAGTGGTGGATGCGAGAAGCTGTCTCCGCACCACGTGCTCTCACCATTGGTGTCCCCCAGGGCTCAGTTCTAGGCCCTCTCCTATTCTCGCTATACACCAAGTCACTTGGCTCTGTCATATCCTCACATGGCCTCTCCTATCATTGCTACGCAGACGACACACAACTAATCTTCTCCTTTCCCATTTCTGATAACCAGGTGGCGAATCGCATCTCTGCATGTCTGGCAGACATATCAGTGTGGATGACGGATCACCACCTCAAGCTGAACCTCGGCAAGACGGAGCTGCTCTTCCTCCCGGGGAAGGACTGCCCGTTCCAGGATCTCGCCATCACGGTTGACAACTCCGTTGTGTCCTCCTCCCAGAGTGCGAAGAGCCTTGGCGTGACCCTGGACAACACCTTGTCGTTCTCCGCTAACATCAAGGCGGTGACCCGATCCTGTAGGTTCATGCTCTACAACATTCGGAGAGTACGACCCTGCCTTACACAGGAAGCGGCACAGGTCCTAATCCAGGCACTTGTCATCTCCCGTCTGGATTACTGCAACTCGCTGTTGGCTGGGCTCCCTGCCTGTGCCATTAAACCCCTACAACTCATCCAGAATGCCGCAGCCCGTCTGGTGTTCAACCTTCCCAAGTTTTCTCACGTCACCCCGCTCCTTCGCACACTCCACTGGCTTCCAGTTGAAGCTCGCATCTGCTACAAGACCAGGGGCGGCAGGTAGCTTAGTGGTTAAGAGCGTTGTGCCAGTAACCGAAAGGTCGCTGGTTCTAATCCCCGAGCCGACTTGGTGAAAAATCTGTTGATGTGCCCTTGAGCAAGGCACTTAACCCTAATTGCTCCTGTAAGTCGCTCTGGATAAGAGCGTCTGCTAAATGACTAAAATGTAAAAATGTAAATGTAATGGTGCTTGCCTACGGAGCTGTGAGGGGAACGGCACCTCCGTACCTTCAGGCTCTGATCAGTCCCTACACCCAAACGAGGGCATTGCGTTCATCCACCTCTGGCCTGCTGGCCCCCCTACCTCTGCGGAAGCACAGTTCCCGCTCAGCCCAGTCAAAACTGTTCGCTGCTCTGGCACCCCAATGGTGGAACAAGCTCCCTCACGACGCCAGGACAGCGGAGTCACTCACCACCTTCCGGAGACACTTGAAACCCCACCTCTTTAAGGAATAACTGGGATATGATAAAGTAATCCTTCTACTCCCCCTTACACCCCCCCCCCCCCCAAAAAAAAAAAATATATACATATTGTAAAGTGGTTATCCCACTGGCTATAAGGTGAATGCACCAATTTGTAAGTCGCTCTGGATAAGAGTGTCTGCTAAATGACGTAGGTTGTGGTGGCAGCTGCAGAGAGGTATTTGCGTGTGCGAGACTTGACATCAGAAGAGTTACAGTGTGTGTTAAGTGGTGATGTCCCATCCTTTCAGGTTGAGGGCATGAAGTAGGAATAAATATATTTAAATAGTGGATGGAGTAGGGTGATAATTCCATCTTGCGCCATCTTCTCCCACTGCCTGCCACTGGGCTTCCTCTCATCACCATATTTGGTAGTGAGTGGAAACGCCTACCGGATGATTCACATTTATACTTCCGGTGAAATATCTGTCTCATTGTTCTATCTGTGGTATCAAGTGTGAGAAGGACCCGTTTACAATTTAGAGAAGATACGAAAGAGCGCCGTTAAGAAATATGTAAAAAAATATGAATTAATTTTTGTTTAATTAGTCAAAAAGTTGCATTTTTGTACATATTTAGTGAGATTTAATGATATTATCTCCTGTTTAAGGTAAAAATAGCTTTGATACCTCATGATTTTTCTAAATTTAAAACAGGCTTCTCTTAGGACAACCAAAACCCTTTTTGGGTCCTGAGAACACGAGCGGGTTTGTAATCAGCAGCTGAATCAGACAGAGCGACAGACCGACAGGGTGACAGACCGACAGACCGACAGACCAGCTGTGCCGGGAGATAGATTTAAGTTACAGGTAAAGAACGTTAGTTACACTAACAAACTTTAATGCAACATTGGGATACAATTATCTACAAGTAGTAACAATGTCTGCCCAGCCACATGCTACCAGGAACTTGCTAGATTCATTTAACTATCTAGCTACGTAATTTATGCTAGTTAGCTAGCTAATTAACCGTAATCTGTATTTAGTGTGTTTTATATGTGATGTTGGGTGGTTGTGAATGAATGATGCCCCGCTAGTGTTGGTGTGTACAGGGTTATAGAGAGACACTCTGCCCTTGTCATTCTCTGGAGGGGGATCTGGGTGAAGGGTCACCGCTGGGATGGGGGCGGGGCTGGCTGGTTAAATCCTATACCTCAGTGGTTAAATCACTCTGTCATCATAATCACAATTATATCTATAACACAGTAATATCATCATCACATTATAGAAACTACAGGCTAGAACACCGTTCTCGACAGTTACCAAGTAGCTTTAACCGCAACATGCGCCAGTGTATAGAGAGGCTACTGCGTCAGGTTATTTTCAATGTGTCGTGTTTATGTCGGCTGTAGGTCCAAGATACTGGATTACTGTACTTCCTACTCTATTGAAATGGAGAACATTGTTTGTGTTGACAGATAAAATGGCGTCCATGTTGATGAACTCTCTACGGCGCTGTCCCCCAGTCAACCCTGCTTGGGCCGTACATTATGGTGAGACACACACACACCAGGGATTCGGACAAGTGACCGGCAACATTTGAATTAATCGGACATTTACCGGACCCATATGCATTGGGTGCATAACCCATTAGGGCATTCATGCAATTCGTTGGAAAACACCATTCTAAACAGCACACCTGCTGCAATCAGGTCCATATGTGACAGAGATTAAAATCTCTGTTAGAAATAGTTGAAGATGGGGAATAAAGATGCAACAACTAGGATTGGTTGTTAATATGACTAGCATGGGTTGTTAATATGACTAGCATGGGTTGTTAATATGACTAGCATGGGTTGTTAATATGACTAGCATGGGTTGTTAATATGACTAGCATGGGTTGTTAAAGATGGACTATGTAGAAATCGCGCTGCCATTTCCTGGTTGCAAAAATTGTGATGGTTCACTTAATTTCAGTTTGTGACAAAACAAGCAATTATATTGTAGAGGATCATTGTACCATCTAAACCGCTGTGAAATATATTTTCCAAAACCAAAAATATTGTATTTTCAGCTGGTTGATGCTGGAGTAGAAAACCGATAGTAAAAGATGCCAAAACTAAACTTAAAGGAAAAATCCACCCAAAACCACTAATTCTTATTAATTTACAGTGTTACATAACACAAATTTACATTTTAGTCATTTAGCAGACGCTCTTATCCAGAGCGACTTACAGTTAGTGAGTGCATTTCATACTGGCCCCCCGTGGGAATCGAACCCACAACCCTGGCGTTGCAAACGCCATGCTCTACCAACTGAGCTATATCCCTGCCGGCCATTCCCTCCCCTACCCTGGAGGACGCTGGGCCAATTGTGCGCCGCCCCATGGGTCTCCCGGTCGCGGCCGGCTACGACAGATCCTGGATTCGAACCAGGATCTCTAGTGGCACAGCTAGCACTGCGATGCACTACCTTTCACCACTGCGCCACTCGGCAAGAAAATATGTGAGAACAATATTTTTTGTTAACAAATGTTTCATTTTGGCCTTATATACTGAACAAAAATGTAAATGAAACAATTTTAAAGATTTTACTGAGTTACAGTTCATAAAAGGAAATCAGTCAATTGTAATAAATAAATTAGGCCTTAATCTATGGATTTCACATGACTGGGCAGTGGTGCAGCCGTGGGTGGGCCTAGGAGGGCATAGGCCCACCCACTGGGGAGCCAGGCCCAGCCAATCGGAATGAGTTCTTCCTCACACAAGGGATTTATTACAGACAGTAATGCTCCACAGCACCCCTCACCCCCCCTCAGACAATCCCGCAGGTGAAGAAGCCGGATTTGGAGGGCCTGAGCTGGCGTGGTTACACGTGGTCTGGGGAGGTCCTGAGCTGGCGTGGTTACACGTGGTCTGGGGAGGTCCTGGGCTGGCGTGGTTACACGTGGTCTGGGGAGGTCCTGGGCTGGCGTGGTTACACGTGGTCTGGGGAGGTCCTGGGCTGGCGTGGTTACACGTGGTCTGCGGTTGTGAGGACGGTTGGATGTACTGCCAAATTCTCTAAAATGATGTTGGAGGCAGCTAATGGGAGAGAAATTAACATTCAATTCTCTGGCAACAGCTCTGGTGGACATTCCTGCTGTCAGCATGCCAATTGCACGCTCCCTCAACTTGAGACATCTGTGGCATTGTGTTGTGTGACAAAACTGCACACTTTAAAGTGGCCTTTTATTGTCCCCAGCACAAGGTGCACCTGTGTAATGATCATGCTGTTTAATCATCTTCTTGATATGCCACACCTGTCAGGTGGATGGATTATCTTGGCAAAGGCGAAATGCTCACTAACAGAGATGTAAACAAATTTCTTCACAACATTTGAGATAAATAAGCTTTTCGTGCGTATGGAACATTTCTGGAATTTTTTATTTTAGCTCATGAAACATGGGACCAACACTTTACATGTTCAGTGTAGTAAGGTTGGTAGCAACATATGAAAACCGTTGTGAAAATCTGTTGCAGTTCAAATCGACTACAAAACCCACAATGCATTGCTCTCTATGGGCTAGCTAGCTAGGTAGCTAGCTAGCAAACGTAGCTACACACAATACTGAAGTCAATATCAGCATGTGAAGTAGGTAGTTAGCTGTAAAATCACCTAAACAAACTGCACTATCAATTTAGGAGTCTACAATCTCACCATGTTCAACCTGCCGATCGATTGTGGAGTCTGACATTAATGTCCTGAAGGGCAGGCAGTGTGTCCCCAGTGATGTGTTGGGCAGACCGCACCACCCTCTGGAGAGCCCTGCGGTTGCGGGCGGTGCAGTTGCCGTATCAGGCGGTGATACAGACCGACAGGATGCTCTCAATGGTGCATCTGTAAAAGTTTGAGGGTCTTAGGTGCCAAGACAAATTTCTTCAGCCTCCTGAGGTTGAAGAGGCGCTTTTGCGCTGCCTTCACCACACTGTCTGCGTGGGTGGACCATTTCAGATTGTCAGTGATGTGTAAGCAGAGGAACTTAAAGCTTTTCACCTTCTCAACTGCGGCCCCGTGGATGGGGGCTTGCTCCCTCTGATGTCTCCTGAAGTCCATGATCAGCTCCTTCATTTTGTTGACGTTGAGTGAGAGGTTATTTTCCTGGCACCACTCTGCCAGGGCCCTCACCTCCTCCCTGAAGGCGGTCTCGTCATTGTTGGTAATCAGGCCTACTACTGTTGTGTCATCTGCGAACTTGATGATTGAGTTGGAGGCGTGCTTGGCCACGCAGTCATGGGGAATAGGGAATACAGGAGGGGGCTGAGAACGCACCCTCGTGGGGTCCCAGTGTTGAGGATCAGCGTAGTGGAGGTGTTGTTGCCTTCACCATCACCACCTGGGGGTGGCCTGTCTCGTGTTTGAGCCGTTGAATTGCGACTCCACTTTGTCACTGTACTGACGATTTGCCTGTTTGATGGCCTTATGGAGGGCATAGCTGGACTGTTTATATTCAATCATATTCCCAGTCACCACTCATTGGTCACTCACCAATTGGCCACTCACCGAGTCATTGCTCGCACACGCTTTTTCAGTTCTGCCCACACATTTTCTATAGGATTGAGGTCAGGGCTTTGTGATGGCGACTCCAATACCTTGACTTTGTTGTCCTTAAGCCATTTTGCCACAACTTTGGAAGTATGCTTGGGGTCATTGTCCATTTGGAAGACCCATTTGCGACCAAGCTTTAACTTCCTGACTGATGTCTTGAGATGTTGCTTCAATATATCCACATTTTCCTTCCTCATGATGC
The DNA here is from genome assembly GCA_902810595.1 of Coregonus sp. 'balchen'. Lineage (NCBI taxonomy): Eukaryota > Metazoa > Chordata > Actinopteri > Salmoniformes > Salmonidae > Coregonus > Coregonus sp. 'balchen'. The sequence continues at coordinate 1,813,597 of LR778285.1, read as the reverse complement.
CATCTATTTTGTGAAGTGCACCAGTCCCTCCTGCAGCAAAGCACCCCCACAGCATGATGCTGCCACCCCCGTGCTTCACGGTTGGGATGGTGTTCTTCGGCTTGCAAGCACCCCCTTTTTCCTCCAAACATAACGATGGTCATTATGGCCAAACCGTTCTATTTTTGTTTCATCAGACCAGAGGACATTTCTCAAAAAAGTATGTTCTTTGTCCCCATGTGCAGCTCCTTCAGGGTTATCTTTGGTCTCTTTGTTGCCTCTGATTAATGCCCTCCTTGCCTGGTCTGTGAGTTTTGGTGGGCGGCCCTCTCTTGGCAGGTTTGTTGTGGTGCCATATTCTTTCAATTTTTTAATAATGGATTTAATGGTGCTCTGTGGGATGTTCAAAGTTTAGGATATTTTTTTATAACCCAACCCTGATCTGTACTTCTCCACAACTTTGTCCCTGACCTGTTTGGAGAGCTCCTTGGTCTTCATGGTGCCGCTTGCTTGGTGGTGCCCTTTGCTTAGTGGTGTTGCAGACTCTGGGGCCTTTCAGAACAGGTGTATATAAACTCAGTAAAACAAGAAATTTCCCTTTTTTCAGGCCCCTGTCTTTCAAAGATAATTTGTAAAAATCCAAGTAACTTCACAGATCTTCATTGTAAAGGGTTTAAACACTGTTTCCCATGCTTGTTTAATGAACCATAAACAATTAATGAACATGCACCTGTGGAACGGTCGTTAAGACACTACAGCTTACAGACGGTAGACAATTAAGGTCACTGTTATGAAAACTTAGGACACTAAAGAGGCCTTTCTACTGACTCTGAAAATCGGTACATCCGATCATCACACCTGTGGGACAGGTACAGGATGGCAACAGCAACTGCCCGAGTTACACCAGGAACGCACAATCCCTCCATCAGTGCTCAGACTGTCCGCAATAGGCTGAGAGAGGCTGGACTGAGGGCTTGTAGGCCTGTTGTAAGGCAGGTCCTCACCAGACATCACCGGCAACAACGTCGCCTATGGGCACAAACCCACCGTCGCTGGACCAGACGGGACTGGCAAAAAGTGCTCTTCACTGACGTGTCACGGTTTTGTCTCACCAGGGGTGATGGTCAGATTCGCGTTTGTATCGTCGAAGGAATGAGCATTACACAGAGGCCTGAACTCTGGAGCGGGATCGATTTGCAGGTGGAGGGTCCGTCATGGTCTGGAGCGGTGTGTCACAGCATCATCGGACTGAGCTTGTTGTCATTGCAGGCAATCTCAACGCTGTGCGTTACAGGGAAGACATCCTCTTCCCTCATGTGGTACCCTTCCTGCAGGCTCATCCTGACATTACATTTACATTTAACATTTACATTTAAGTCATTTAGCAGACGCTCTTATCCAGAGCGACTTACAGTTAGTGAATACATATTTTTTTTATACTGGCCCCCCGTGGGACTCGAACCCACAACCCTGGCGTTGCAAACGCCATGCTCTACCAACTGAGCTACATCCCTGCCGGCCATTCCCTCCCCTACCCTGGACGACGCTAGGCCAATTGTGCGCCGCCCATGAGTCTCCCGGTCGCGGCCGGCTGCGACAGAGCCTGGATTCGAACCAGGATCTCTAGTGGCACAGTTAGCACTGCGATGCAGTGCCTTAGACCACTGTGCCACTCACATGACCCTCCAGCATGACAATGCCACCAGCCATACCGCTCGTTCTGTGCGTGATTTCCTGAAAGACGGGAATGTCAGTGTTCTGCCATGGCCAGCGAAGAGCCCGGATCTCAATCTCATTGAGCACGTCTGGGACCTGTTGGATCGGAGGGTGAGGGCTAGTGCCATTCCCCCCAGAAATGTCTGGGAACTTGCAGGTGCCTTGGTGGAAGAGTTGGGTAACATCTCCCAGCAAGAACTGGCAAATCTGGTGCAGTCCATGAGGAGGAGATGCACTGCAGTACTTAATGCAGCTGGTGGCCACACCAGATACTGACTGTTACTTTGATTTTGACTGGTGTGCCATCCCCGCGACCTCCACAATGGATTAGTCCACTCAGACAGGCATCATGTGCCATAAAAAATTACATACATTTGAAACTGTTCGACAAAAAAAAATAGTGGTCGACCAACAGCCTATCGACCAAATAATCGACCAGTCGACTAAATGGGGTCAGCCCTTGTTGTAACTAACCCTTTGTAACTCTGTTTCTCAACAGCGACCCGCTCCGTCAGTACATCAGTCCAGCTCCATGCCCAGGGTAAGAGTCTACACACACGCTTTGAGATCGCTGCCCTGAGCTCGTGACATCACTATGACATCACACACCATCTACTGTATTATATGTGTGTGTGTGTGTGTGTGTGTGTGTGTGTGTGTGTCCCCAGTCCAGACAAAGAGTAAAAAGACATTGGCTAAACCTGGAGTGAAAAACATCGTTCTGGTGGAGGGAGTCAGAACACCATTCCTCCTCTCAGGAACGACGTAAGGCTGGGGGGTTTGGGTTGGGGGGGTGGGCTGGGCTGGGTGTATAGGGTTGGGGGGTGGGGGTCTGGGTGTATAGGGTTGTGGAGGTGGGGGGAGGTGGGCTGGGTGTATAGGGTTGGGGGGGTGGGGGTCTGGGTGTATAGGGTTGTGGGGTTGGGGGGTGGGCTGGGCTGGGTGTATAGGGTTGGGGGGTGGGGGTCTGGGTGTATAGGGTTGTGGAGGTGGGGGGAGGTGGGCTGGGTGTATAGGGTTGGGGGGGGTGGGGGGTTGG